>WEKX01006524.1:34553-79653 GCA_013390025.1 Pitta sordida | reverse complement strand
CTGGTCAGACCACATCTTGAGTACTGTGTCCAGTTCCGGGCTCCCCAGTTCAAGAAGGATGTTGAGCCGCTTGAGAGGGTCCAGAGAAGAGTGACAAGGATGGTGAAAGGACTGGAGGACAAGCCCTATGGGGAATGGCTATGGGAACTGGGGTTGTTCCCCCTAGGGAAGAGAAGGCTCAGACCTCATTGTTGTTTAAAACTGCCTGAGGGGAAGTTGCCATCAGGTGGGTGAGAACCTCTTCTCTCAGGCTGCTGGCACCAGAACAAGAGGACATAGCCTAAGCTACGCCAGGAGAGGTTTAGACTGGATGTTAGGAAGAGGTTTTTCATAGAGAAAGTGATCTCTCATTGGAATGGTCTTCCCAGGGAGGTGGTGGAGTCACCACCCCTGGAGGTGTCCAAGAGAAGACTCAATGAGGAGCTCAGTGACATGGTCTTGATGGTGGGAGGCTTGGATGGATAGAGCGTGGTGCCCATGGTCCCATGCTTGTGGGCCTGGTCTCTGGGTGGGCGTTCGCTTGGGAGTTGGACTAGACGATCCTGTGGGTCCCTTCCAACTCAGAATAACCTGTGAACCTGTGATTTGGGCAAGGGGACAACACTTCCCCCTCAGTGTTGCAGTGTTGCAGTTCACCAAGGCTGGTTCAGCCTGCTACGTTATTTAAACACCATTGCCAGGCTGAAGCTGGCAGCACTTGGCTTGACTCTGGCACTGCTGAGCTCTGCTCTATGTTACAGGCACACAAACCTGCTGACAACAGGACGGCCCTTTGCAGGGCTAAGGGCTGGATTCAATGATCCTTATAGGTTCCTTCCAACTCAGTGTATTCTGTGATCGCATAATTCTGCAACTGCAGCAACCTCCAGGCTTCCTCTGGAGTGTAACGGCTCCATCACTCTCCACACTGACCCTTGGACACAGGAAACACTTACAAATCTCCAGAGTGGTTTGCCATTAACCAAACAACACCACGATCTCGCCAAGGGGAGCACAGAGCATCTTCCCTCATCAGCTGCAAGGATGTGCCAGTCTCCTGGTGCAAAGGTACCACTCTGCTCCAAGCTATTCTTTCTGGGCAGGAAAGAGTCTCAAGGAACATTTCTTTAAAGTATTGATTAAGACTTGAGAAGTATTTTTTTCCAGAGACTCCACAAAACCCCTCCAAACAAGAATTTAGTGCTCTTCCTTTCACAGTTTCAGGAAGAAAAAATTTGATGTTTTTCTGTAACCCACACTCCCGTCTCCTTCTGATCTGGAAAATGAAGGTCAATAGAGAGGGGGAATTAAAAAAGCAGAGACTTTTTTTAGGTTTTCCCAAAAGTAGTATGTTCACATCAAAAACTTTTGATCTAAAAACCTGAAGAAGGAAAAAGATACAAACTCCTTTCTCTCACCTTAAAAAAAAAAAAAAAAAGATACACTTTTGCTGAGTATTTTTTTCAGTGGGAAATTTCTTTGGGATAGCAATTACCTTTGTACTAAGCATTTTTTATTTTCCATTTAAAAAAAAAAACCTGTCAGTGACAATGCGTAAACGCAGGAAACCTGAAGTATATCAGCACAGCAATGGCAGGTATATGTAGGAATTAGGTGCCCAACAATCTTTGGCCACTAGCATCCTAAGTTTAAGACTGCTTTTTTCAAACAGAAATGTTTATGTACCTTTCTCACCATCCCCATTTCTATTAAAAGCCCAGCTCCAAAGTTAATTAAGATACTCAGGTCATTTTTTGGTTTAGAGGATTTCTGTCAAATTTGCTTCTAGCAAAATGGGAAAAGGAGTAGGGAGGAATAAAAAAATATCTCCACGTCTTACAGTGGCAGCCACAGTTTAAATGGATTCAGGGAGTATGACTAGAAACCCTGATGTCTCTGCCATCCCATGTGAGGGCCAACAGTGACACAAAGCATCATCAGCTGAGGAAGTCACCCATCTCCGACACTACAGTGTGCTAAACTATGGGAAGGAAGTAGGGGAAAGGAAGAATTATGGTATTAGAGTCACAAAACACATACTATTCATAAAGATACTGCTGTATTACTGCATACGGCCTTTTCTCCTTAGCCCAGACCTGTTTGCTGAAGTACTGAAATGCAGCTAGTTGAAATAAGGACATTATATAAGTAAACATC
Source organism: Pitta sordida (assembly GCA_013390025.1). NCBI lineage: Eukaryota > Metazoa > Chordata > Aves > Passeriformes > Pittidae > Pitta > Pitta sordida. The sequence continues at coordinate 77,517 of WEKX01006524.1, read as the reverse complement.
TTTCTCTGAAATGAACAAAACAAAAACTTTGTTTTTGAAATGGGAGAATGGGAAGGTAGGGAAAGCAGAATGAAAGATAAGCAGGAATTTACATTTTGCCTTCAAGTTTCCTCTTATTTGACAGAGCTTTTTTATCCCTTTCAGCATCACTGTCACATTTATCAGTTTATTCACCTGTATCTCAAAATCTTCTGAAAGAGTAAGGAGAGTGAGGAAATCTGTATAGTTACACAGAAGAACTAAGAATTCAAAAAGTTGAAGTTATTTCCAGGAAAACCATGTAAACAGGAAATTAGCTGCAGAACAAAATGCAGAAATGCAGGTAGAAAAAAGGACAAACCATCAAAAGGTCTTGAGGGATTTATTACTTCCACTTTCTGCATTATGAGGAGCAAAAGGCTCAACAGATTCAGTAGGTCTGACTGACAGACAGAAGGGCTGGGAGGAGGGCTGAGTTTGGCAGCAAGGGTAAATGAGTCCTGTGCACCAGCACGGGCTGCTGAAATCTAGGATTGTGCCCTCAAGAGAACTCTGATTTGGGCGGGACAGGGAGGGGGATGTGTGGAAAGGAAGAAGTAAAACAGGCAAATTGCCAGAGCATCTCTTCAAGACGTTGAAGTGATTCTGGAAGAATTTACAGTACAATTTGACAAAATTAACCTTAAGTCGACAAAGAAGAGGGCATTCACCAGGCAATCCAAAATATGGAACAGCTGAATCCTGACTAGCATATGTAACCTCTCACTCCAAACACCTTTGGCACTGGAGAACTGAAGGTTGAATTTTTTTTATTATTATTTTTTTAAGACTGCAGGAATCTACAGGCCTGTTAGTCTAACAATACCAAAATGCAGAGACTACAATAAAGCACAGAGTCAGAGGGCAGCTGGATAAATAAAATCTAACTGAGAAATGTTACCATGACTTCTGTAAAGAGCAACCCCTTCTTACAAACCTCTTGCAGGCCTTCGAAGGGATGAACAAACATTTACATAAGGGTCTTTCACATGATACTTGGATTTCTAACAGCTTCTGATAAATCCCTTCACCTGAGTACTCCAAGGACACTAAGCAACCAAGGCGCAGCTGGCATAGTCTTGACAGGTATGGATAGTTCATGAAAAGGAAACAGAAGATTTAGGATAAGTCAATTCCTGCAAAGGTCACCCAGCGACACATGTGTTCTGTGGTCTCTGTTTTTCCACACATTCACAAAACTTGGAAAACAGGAGGTGAGAAAAGGCATAACATTTTCTTAGAGGTACAAAGTTTCTCAAGGTAGTATGAAAAGCAGTGAAGAATTACAGTGAGGCCTCAAAGCAGTGACAGATAGTTTTGTGAAAACGTTAGCTATGTGCTTAGTAGCAGCCAAAAAAGCAAACCAAATGTTAAGACCTACTAGCAAGTGGGCCTGCTGGAAATGTGTGTTTAGAAGAAAAATTCCATTAAAAAGACAAATAAAAACCAGCTAGGTAGTGCTATATGCAAGACATCTAGAACCAGAAGTGTTTCAATAATACTTGTTGATTCTTTGTATTCAGAAACATAAACCCCCCTTTTTTTCCTTTGGTTTTGTCGTGGTTTGACCCTGGCTGGATGTCAGAGATCCACCACAATTTCTCCTGAAGGAGAAAACTAGAAAAACAAACTGGAAAATAAAACTGGTCACAGGCAAAAAGCAAGGCAACTACAAGTAAAGAACATAAAGGATTTATTTTCTAACTAACAAGATCAGAACTGCTAAGGAAGCATCATTTAGAAGGCAACCTTTTCCCCCCACCCCTCCTTCTCTTACAACAGATGTAATCACACAGAATCACAGAATCACAGAATATTATGAGTTGGAAGGGACCCACAGGGATCATCTAGTCCAACTCACCACCTAACACCCGTACAGAGACCGAGAGCACATCCCAGAGCGTAACACCAACCTAGATCACTCACAGTATAGCAGGCCACTTCGAGCTGGTCATCCAGCCCTACACCCCCCAGCTAGACCATGTCACTAAGCTCTTCGTCCAGTCTTCTCTTAAACACCTCCAGGGACGGCGACTCCACCACCTCCCTGGGCAGCCCATTCCAATATGCAATTACTCTCTCTGTGAAAAACCGCTTCCTAACGTTAAGATTAAACCTCCCCTGGCGTAGCTTGAGGCTGTGCCCTCTCGTTCTGGTGTCGTCAACCTGGAAAAAGAGGTCTACACCCATCTGGCTGCAACCTCCCCGCAGGTAATATTCCCTTTTTCACCAGGAGACAAAGGGGGAACAATAGGGTAGGGGTAAACCAGGCAAGTTGGTATTATCTGACCAGATCCAGGGTAGGAACCATCTCTCTGCCCTTCCTTAAAGTTCTCTCTCTCTCACGAGAGGAAAGGGTCTTTCATGACCCCTCCCAAGTGAGACCTCGACCCGAGGACGACAGTTCTTCCGAAATTCTCTGTGGTCCAAGTGGCACATCACAGAATGCAGCTTTTAAGTACTGGCTTCTCACAGCGTCATAATGAGCCTACCCAAAGCACATAATTCAAATCCTACCACAATGCACAAAAAATCTGTCCAAAGGATTTCTGCCGAGCTGTCAGCTGGCTCCAGGCTTGTCTTGTGTTTCTGGGCTCCGAAGAACATTGGCAGTTTGTCCAGCTTTATCTCTCCATCTTCAGTCGTGGCTTAGATAGATTCTGCATTCTGGTTCCTCTCTTTCTGGTCCATGTGTTTTCACTATGGTCGGTCCAATTCACAACCAGCAGCGGGATGCCTGGAAGAACATCTCTACCCCTTCTCTCGTGGACACTTTTTTTTCTTCTCTCCCAAGTATATTATTCACAGAGACGCCTCTATCTCTATAATCTTGAAGGCCATGGCAGCACGGAGAGCCCAGGCAAAAACTGAGCTGTTAACCCCCTCGCTGCCAGAGCAGCAGAAAACCCCCTAAGCCATAACAGGTTTGTTGTCAAATAGTAAACTGGGAGAGATAAAAAGATAATAATGATCTTGAGAAAGCTTAAAATACTTTAAATATTTTTGTCCAACAGAAAAAAACCTTTAGTCAAAAAGTTCTCTTTCTATATCAACAGCTTTGTGTACTCTGAACATAACTGCAAAAGAGTAGAAGTAAGGTTCTGGAGAGATGCTGGAAAACCAGAGACAGAAACAAGCCAAGCAAAGTAAGCCATATGTGTCATCAGCTTTCAGATACATATTCCCAATCCAAATCTTGAGATACTGCTGCAAAATAATGGATACAACTCTATAGCAATTATAAAAAAAAGTGTCCTGATGACATTAGTCTGTGGAATATCTCCACAGGAGAGACACTGAGAATTTCATTGCTTTCACTGCATTTAGAAATGGACTGTGGAAGCCCTGGAAAACACAAGAGTTGTCCATCATCATGTGACCCTGTGAAAATGACCTTAGGAGCATTAAGATTTGAAAGCTGGAAGTCACATTTGATAATATTTTATAGCCTAATCAGTGGTCAAGCATGTGTCTTACTTTCTGGATACTGGAAGGAAAGGAAATCTGGAGGAAATCTGCAAGATAAAAGTAAAAAATAGTTTATCTACTACTATTAGCTGAAAATTTAAATTATTCATTAATTTATCTAATGGCATATCATTAAACAGACTGACAAGAAAGCAGTAAGTTCACTGGTTAAGAGGATTGCACACAGGAAAAAAAGGTGTATCCTTCAGTGAAAGATCTATTCTGTCTTAAATTCTGCACCCACCTCCTTGGAAAGCAAAAGCCAGGATGGGATTCAAAGACCATTTGAGTTTTTGTGCCACAAAGTTGTGGTTGCATGGTTAGTTTAACTTTCTCTTTCCTTCTCAGCCATCACAAACCTAATGCCAAATGGGTTTTAGGGAGCTGGATTTCAGGTTAACTTGCAGGCATGTGATTTAAAATAATTTAAACACATTTCTAGGTGAACCAAGCACAGACTTTCTAAGTGGCTACTCCCACACTCTCTTCAGCTTTAAAGGAACACCTGGATTTCTCCCTTTCCCTGCTTCCACAGCCTCAGTCGACAAACTTCTTGACTGTTAAGTTTGTGGCTACCTTTTCATCCAAGGAATTTTACAATCAGTGTGTGGAAGAAACAACTTTGTGAAATTTAATTAAAACATAGTATCCAAGATGCTGGCATTAGGATGAGTTTGCTGTTGATTTCAGAAGCTTCACCCTCCACTGAAAGGTGAAAATAAGTAGCGCCTGATACCACCCCATATGCAAAATCAAGAACATCAATTTTTCAGCAACTCAGCCTCATGCTCAATTTCCAAAGGTTAAAGGCTGTAAATCCAATTCACCCTTTGCCTTTCTCCATACAGCACAGATAGGCTGACCTAATATCTCGTCAGTGAGTGTAGTCCCTTTACAGCCTGCACAGAACCAGTTTCTTTAAAAAGAATGTTTAAACAAAACAAACAAACAAAAAAATCTTTGTAAAGAATGTTAGGGTTTTGTCCGGAAGTGAAGTGACTAAAGCAACAGGCATCTTGGGCATATTCACCACTCGTCTTTGGACACGTGAGGCTGCTGGAAACTCCGTGTCAGTTACCAAATCCAAAAGCAGGTATACTATGCCAAGTCATTTACAAAAGCCAGCATTCCCATCCCTACTTTAACTATTTATTTGCACACCTCCCTCTCTCTTACTTTCTTTTTTTTTTTCCCATTCCACTCACCATTAGGGCTTTTCCTTGCTCTGTCCTTGCCAACTGCTGTGAGCTGCACAGATTGCCTGGATGCCTTTCCCACTGGCAGCAGGCACAGGGAAAAACTCCAGCCCTCCAGCTTTTGAGTGAGTCGAGTGAGTCCCCATGCGGGAAAGAAGAGGCGAGAGAAGAAGCAGCCCAGATAATGAGGGCAATCACTATCACCACCCACCATGGCCAGGTTCAGCTCAGGTTCAGCTGAGTGGTCTCTCCAACCCCCTGCTCGGCTCACCCTTTGAAGGAGTTGAAACCTCAGGGGTGACTGAGCAAACACAAGTTAAGAAGATGGTCAGGGGGAGGGTTTCTGAGAGGCATCAGTACCTGCTCACTTCCAGAATTAGGATGGCAACAGGTTAGGTAACAGGTTTGACTAGATTAGATTAGGTAACAGGTGATAGGTTGGACTTGATGATCTCTATGGTCTTTTCCAACCTTACTGATTCTGTGATTCTGTGATTCTGTGATTCTGTGAATTGCCATCCATCCCATTTGCCTCAGAGTAATGGCTGACCTGAGCAGCAGGAAACACCCCAGGGCCTCTGTCCTGGTACCAAATTGTCTTCCCAGATCAGCAGATCCGCATACATGCCTTGCCCTCAGCACACACTGAACAAAAATGTTTTCTTGCATTCATAATGAATGTGTAACTGCTTGAAGAAATTGAGCACACACATGAGGTCATACTTTTCACCTGCTTTTCATGAAATATGGTCACTTTTGTGTGACAAAGTATACCAGATTTGAGGTTTCCATACTTCAGTTTCTTCATTCTTCAGTCTTGGTGGAAACAGTAAGGGGCACAATGTGGCATCACAACAAAAACACTCTGAAGACAGAGGGGGAAGATTAAAATGCAAGTTATGTACCTCCTTTGACATGTTCCGGAAATACAGTTTATCTCAAGAAGAGCTGGACTCTGTTGGGAGGAGCTGGAGAAGAAACATCAGGGAGCAACTTCCACCTGGGTCAAGACACAGGAGCCCCATGAACCTTGTGGGTGAGGCAAGACATGGTTTCTTTCCTTCCATATGCTCAAAGTACCATTCTGCGACTTCCCCCTGGAGAGCACTGAGGTGTAATCTATACAGGAATCCTGGCAGATAACAGTGTGGATGCTGCAGGGAGTGTATGACAGTTGATGGAGGGATGCTGTGGCATTGCTGTGTGCAAACCTTGGACAGAGCTGTGTCACCACTCTGCTGAAGAGGGAGAACACTGCTGAAAACGAGAAACAGAGCCTCACCATTGTGGGAGCTGGCATCTGATTGAAAGGAAAGGTTGTGGTTTCTTGAAATTGGAACAAAACAAGTTCCCACATTGTTATAGGCAGGTTTTAAAATCACAGAATCACAAATTCACAGAATTAGTAAGATTGGAAAAGACCACAGAGATCATCAAGTCCAACCTATCGCCTGGTACCTAACCTATTGCCACCCTGCTACCAACACACCATCCTGTTATCTAGGTCATGCCACCAAGTACATCATCCAGTCTTTCCTCGAACATCTCCAGGGACGGTGACTCCACCACCTCCTTGGGCAGCCCATTCCACTGAGAGACCACTCTCTGTGAAAAAGTTCTTCCCAATGTCCAGTCTAAACCTCCCCTGAGGTCCTGTACCCATGGACTGAACTAAATAAAGTGGCTCATAGAAAAATACACCCTTTGAAATCTTTCCAGTCGAAGACAACTTATCTAGAGGATACAGAATTTATTTGTGGATATCACAATGTGCCCTGAGAACTGAATCTGAAGCAAGCAGCAGATAAGAAATTAAATCTGCTTCTCCAAAGCCCTTCCTATGCAGATCTTCTTCTTTTGTCTATGTCTCTTAAGTGCCCTCCAAATTCAGTTCAAAAGCTACATTGCCCTGGGACTTGAGGTGCTGCCTGAATTAATGGTAGTGGGAGAGGTCAGAGCTCTGACACTTTTGCTGTTGCTATTCAGGGACGTTGCTTCTTCACAAGGTAGCAAACTTTTCTATGCTCCTGTAAGCAAGAGCAGATGGAGGCAGGTCTCTTGCTTTGGAGCGACGATTAAAACAAAATTTCAATTTTTCATTACTGCCATAGTCATGGTCCATTTTCAAGGCTTCCCTCAAGATAACCAGTAGATGTTAGATAGTCCCTTGTTTGGTTTCTAAACCAGTGCCTTAATGTCTACAGCAGTCTGGAAGCAACACAAATAATCCCGTCCTGGCTTGGAAGGGGAAGAGAAAACTTGCATGCAACGCTGAATGAACATCCCAGAAAAGCAGTGATCAGTGATTCAGTTTGAGTAATGCTGACTCACTTCAAGGTACTTTCCATGTAAACACACTCACACTGAGCGAGTAAGCAAGAATAAATGCCTGATCTCAAGAAAATTCAAACTAAATATTGTTGTAACCTTTTACTTTACCCGGAGAGAAAAATCAGTCTCCCTTTAATGGAGAGAGACTGTTTGGCAGAGCAGCCAAAACCAGTTGTTTTTGTTTTTACAGGAGTTTCAAGTCCAGAGATAACTGCTAAAGACAAGTTTTTAGGGTGTGGGGGGGCAGGCCACAAAATTGTGAGTGCTTAAAGCTTGGAGTATGTAAATAAAGGCTTGTGAATGCTGCAGGGTCTCAGTATGTGCATCTATCTTGGGGACTGGGGCAAGGTTGAGTGTGATAGCAATGGCTACCAGGAGCATTTGCAAGCCTTTAGGAATACTGGAGTTAACTGTGCTTGTGAGATTGAAGCCCCTAGACCACTTCCATTCTCTCTGTCCTGCAGAAATACGTCCTCAGTGAAACCTTCCCCATCCATAAGGTGCATGTACAGGCCTGAAGGAGCAATAAGGTATTGCCCTGGACCAGTGGTATTTCTGCTTCCCCTCCCTGGTGTCTAGGTCTGTCCTAGCAAGTGCTCTGCTGAGCTACAGTCCTCTGATACTCATCCGTATCTTCTGCAGCCTTGCCACACTCACTCTACCTTTTTTTCTTCAATCCTCTGCAATTTTACACACTCTTCTGTTTGGGTACACATCTCGTGGTCACAGCAGTGACACTGTTTTCTGTGCTGTACAAAGTCCTACTCTCCCAAGACACAGCACTTCTGGTCATGGGAGACATCTTTGGCCAACTCACTAGACTTGTGGGATCTCAGTGCTGCTCCTGAACAGGTCTGGACACTCGCTCTCTGTGCCATCACTGCCAAGCAATCAGGAAGGGATACAGTATTCCCTTGGGCTCCCCGGCAGGATCAGGTTGCAGACAGCAAGTGCTACTGCTGTGTGGAATATCCTCACAGTTGTTTTCATGGGTTTGGGGGTGGTGAGGTAGTGTTGCCTCTCTTTACTGTATTCCATTAATCTCAAGTTAATTTGTTATGAATTAAAATCCTAAGAAAGCCACAGCACTGCCTCAGAATTCCCCAATATGGGCACTGAGCTATGCTACATTGGTTTCAGGAGAGTGCTGGGATACTAATGGGATGGAGCAGAGGGCACAGTTTAAGGCCCAGAAGAAACTAACCATTAAGCCAAGCACTCCTTACAGTGATTTAGAAAGCAGATTTTCGCACAGTGCCCCTGCAGTGCCCTTCACTACAATATTGCCTTCTCTGCATCCACATGCAATGGATATAGGTGGTCAGAGATCATACACCAGTCTGTGCACCTGCAGGGAAGCAGAGTAAATCCCGGCAGACCTTAATTGCTCCCACTGGCCAAAAGGCTGCTGTAGTGCCTGGAGCTAAGCACATGTACTGCCTGCCAAGGGGAAGGATGTGGAACACCTGCTTCAATGTGGGAGCCAACAGGCTCTTCACTAATTTAATCAGATAGAAATAAATAATGCCAGTGATAATAAGAGTGAGTCCAGATTATTAATATCAAAACAGATCCAAACTGCTGATACACAAAACTGCCCCAGTCCCTCTCCCTTTCCCCAATTTTGTTGTGAAACTTCTTCATTGCCACGTGTTATTAAAGGGGAAACTTTCCATCTCCAGCTCCTCATAGCAGCCAAAATGTGATTTTTTTTTCCTTTTTTCTAAACAAGAGCTGGTGCCAGTGCAAGGGAAACTGAGGCACAGGAATTACAGAGTGCTCACTGCCACAGCTGTGCCAGCTCCAGGGCCATGTTGACCCCAGTCATCTCACCACAAAGTGTCATGGTCTGGCTGTCACCACCTCAGGGATTGCAGGCTGTCAGCAGTGGGATCACCCGAGTGCAAGGCACACAACAGCCTGCAGATAAGGCCACATCACCCAGATCTTTGCTTGCTCACTTTCAGATGAGCTGTTCCCGGGGCTGCGCAAACCTGTGCCCACCATCCAGATCCTGGTACAGAAATAAAAGGTGGATTTGGCCACAGATGCCTGTTAATCATCAGGGGCAGGGAAGAGGTGATCTGGGCGTTTGGGGCAGCAGAAGGTGCAAACCCACTTTGTGGAGCCAGAGTTTATCCACCAGATTCCCCTCCTTGCCAAACCTCCAGCTCACCTTCTGCGGTCCACCAGCAGCCAGCAAAACCAGCTGGACATCCTCAGGCTGGTGAAGTCTCCCCGTGGTGCTGCACTGACACTCCTGGCTGCAGCAGGGATATGGTGGGAAGTGAGTGACTGGGTATGGCTCTCAAGCATTGCTGCTGCTGTCTGACCCAGGCATTTCTCATCCTGAGCAGGTGCAGCAAATTTGTTACTCCAGTGAGAGATTTTCCAAAGCAAGGATTTTATCAAGGATTTTGCAGAGGCCCTCTTTGGAGAGAATGTGCTATGCCTGACCTCCCTGCAGTTCATTTGGCTCAGAAGACACCTTTCGTTCTGGATTGTGCTTCTCCTCCCATTCCTCCCATGCTTCTTGCCTTTTCTCTGAAGAAAAACAGCAATTCAAGTAGTCACCCTCCTGAGAAGTTGTTTGTAGGAGAGAAGATGAGAGGGAAGATGCGCATGGTCACCTCTGACACTGTGACAGGACTGAGCAGCTCTGCACATCCAGAATCTCTGCAGGATGGCATTCTGAAATGTACTGTTATAGTGTCAGAGCCAATTGTAGCTATAGAGAAATGAAAACTCATCTGTGCACAATCTTTGCAGGAGTCGTCACCAGTATGAAGCAAAACAGCTTTGAAAACACTTACTCATGTTCCAGCCACTCCCAATACTGGAAACATCACCAATGATAACTCATATCTTTTAATTAACCTAAATTTTTTTCTTTTTCTTCAGCACAAATCTAGCCAAAACTTTATCACGTTACACATGTCTGTGTATTTTTGCCATCTATTCCTCCTCTCATTTTTTTTCCCTTTGGTATTTTGCCTGCTTCTTTGAAAGCCTTGAGGAAGTGCATTGACACTTCATAGGGAATTCAGCATCAAAGGCTTCAACACAGACTGCTTGTCCCAAGGCATAAGGCTACATCAATGTAATGTCAACAGCTGTACTGCTCAGAATTCAGGTTTCCAATTGTCTTGTTCTTGAGTGTCTGCTGTTCTTACCACTCAGGATCAGCAGAGAGATGAGAAAGCCAAGCTCTCACTTAAGCATTCAGCTGAAAAGTGAACAAGATAATTTCAATACACAACCTTCTCTCCCACTCCACCTTAATTCTGATCATATTATTTAGACTCAGAAATTCCTTGGACGACAACGTGCATTTTCTTAAGGCAAAAATACTGTCCCATTTTCTAATTATATTTCTAATCATGTTTGTACATGCAAAAGCAGAAGATGACAAACTGTAAGCAGTTAAGGTCTTTTTCAGTACAATGGGCCTTCCCTTGCTTTGAAAAATCTTTAAAAGTATTCCTTTGGTTCTAGATCCTAAGTATCTCATATGTGTCACCTACCCAGCTCACTCCTTATCCTTCCCTGTACTGGTTTTCAGGCAATTCTTTCAACACTTACCTCTGCCCAAACATGCAAATATATTTAAGCTCCAACTCTTATATTTAGTAGTTTCCAAATACCTGTGAGATCTGAGGCTCCCTGTCTTCTCTACATGCTCCCCTTGTAATTAATATGCTCTAGACTTGACTGGGACCCTTGCACATAAATGACAGATTTCCCATCCGTCGTGGTTCNCATCTGCAGCTTTGCACATGATCCTCCATCTTTAGCATGGCCTCAGGTGGATTCTGCACCTCTGGTTTCTCTCTCTCTATTCCATAGGTTTGCAGGCAGACAGTCTGCTTCACTATGGTCCATTCTACAAGCAGCAGCGAGAGGCCTGGAACCCTTCCTACCCCTTCTCTGGCTGGCCTGGCTGTGCCTTCATACTGCTCAGCTTCTCCCAGGCTCTGGTCCGGCCATCTACTTTTCTGTTACTGCTTTTTTTTTTCCTTTCTCAAATATGTTATTCACAAAAGTGTCTCTATCTGCTCATGATCACCATGGCAGCGACGGAGGCCCAGGGAGGAGCTGTTAAACCCCCTCACTGCCAGAGGAAAAAACCCAAACCAGGACACTAGGATTCTTCTGGATCTTATTATGCTGCAGCTGGGAAAAGATCTTTGAGATCTTTATTTCTTGTTCAGACGTACAAGATAATGTGGATAGGGAGCATGGAAGAATAAGGACCTCTTTATAGTCACTTGAAATGAACAAAATTAAGCTCACAATAAATATATCCTTCTTACTATTCACACCAGAAATGCCTCCATTTTCTTCTTCCTGGAATATGTAAGTTATTCAAAGGAACAGTTCAATAAGGGAGAACCCATCTCTTCTACCCCACCAAGATCTGAAGAACCTTCACTAGACCAATCCATTCAATGAATGAACTGTTCAACTTCCTCATGAACTATTTGTAGAACTCATTTCAGTAATACAGAAATTTCTGTAGAAATTTGCACATGGTCATGAATAGCAAAGAAGAACTGGTAATTTCATCAGACTATTTACTGCAAAGAATTCAGTGTGTTCTAGTCCAACGTTTATTTTAAGTTTTGGTACCAGCTGTTGATTCTTTAGTCAAATCTCCAAAGCTCCTGGTAATGATCTGTCCCACAGTTTCCAAGCAGCTTACAAGGAGTGACCATTCTGACCATCTGGAACTACATCATGAAATCTTCATATGGCCAGGATCTGCAGAAAGGCAAATGTCCAGAAGGAAGTTGGCAGGCATTACCAGACAGGGCATTACCATGGGCTTCCCAGAAGGATGAAGGAGAGGAACTGGGATGGCTGGACAGGCTCCCAGGGTGATTCAGCAATGTCCATTTCTTATGCCCGTACTGACTCCATTTCTTTCAGAACTTGTAAACCAGATCACTAGTAGCTCTCACATCAGCTGAAATAACTCCAGCCTGAGGACCATGCCCAAAATGCCCTCACAAGATGATTCCCACCACGTGGCTACACCCTTGTAGTCCTTGCTGGTTTTCCGCATGTTCACAGAGAACAACTGGCATTTTTGGCATCCTTTCCTGGAGGGCATATGTTTGGCAGTGATTTGCTGCCTTAAATTCTAGACTGAGATATGCTGAGCTCAAGTTTCCATGACTTCAGAGGCAGTTGTGTCACTTATAAAGCACAGAAAGTGGATCTGAGCTTTCTAATTCCCCTATGAAACAAAAACTGGGCTGGAAAGCAAGGAAAGTGATTTTACTAGCTGTTGTATGAGTTGCTCAACTCTTCAGCTGTGAAAGGGAAAGCACTGAACCTGAAAAAAACAGTACAGCTGTATTTCAAAGATGAATGTCTAGTAATGCATAGATGATACAAAGAGTAGTCCTAACCCATGGTCCTCTGTATTGAAGGATTTTCCCCCATCTCTGATCCCCTAAGACTCTTGCTAAATCACGACTGTGATGTGTGAGTTGCCCTAGGCTAAAACTTGCCCAATAGCACCAAGGAACCCAATAACAGCATCTCCGCAGCTCCTCTGCAGATCTGAAAAGCTGTGTTGCTGCCCAGGGACTGCTGAAAAAATGTCTGACAACATTTCAGGGCAAAGACTCCTTCTAAAGGAGTTTCAGAACAATGCCATAGCAGAGCTCTCCTGTGGATTTACTTATGGTTCAGTTGCCTAACTTCACAGAATCATAAAATGGTTTGGGTAGGAAAGGACCTTAAAGATAATCTCATTCCAACACCCTGCAACTGGCAGGGACAGCTTTCACTAGGCCAGGGTGTTCAGAGTTTCATTCAGCCTGTCCTTGAACACTTCCAGGGATGAGGAATCATCTTCAACAGTTTGATTGGCATTTACAACTTCTCTAGGCAACCCATCCTAGTGCCTTGTCATACTTACAGTACAGATTTTTTTTCTAGTATCTAAAAGGCAGGTAATCAGAACCTACTCACAGTTTGAATCCACTTCCCCTTGTCTTGTCACTATATACTTTTGAAAATAGTGTCTCCATCTTTCCTTTTGGATCCCTTCAGGTAGTGGAAGGCCCCAGTTCCAGTTAGGCACCTTGAAGCCTTCTCTTCTCCAGGCTGAGCAATCCCAATTATTTATGTCTTTACTCAAGACACAGAGGCTCCATCTTCTGATCATCTCTGTGGCCTCCTCTGGACTTACTCCAACAGTTCAATGTCCTTCTTGTTCTGGGGACCACATACTTCAGGACTTCTGCTCTCAAATTCATTGCTTAACCAATATGTCAGAGACAAATCACTACCTCAGCCAGTGACATTAAGGAGCTCAGTACCACCAGGTAATTTGTGTGTGTCCTTCAGCAGAGCCACAGTCAGACTGCCAGGATTTTGCCTTGTTTTCACTTTTTCACCTCTCATACATCCTGCTCAGAAATGTTTGCTGTTGACTTATTTCTAAGCAGGATGCCTTCAGCTTCACTTTGATGAAAGCAGATGTATTGGTTTCAGGGGATTTTTTAATCTTATTTCCTTCTCCTGTCCCACTGTGGAAGGGGAGTGAGAGAGCAGCTTGCTAGGGGCCTAAACTGAACACAGCCTAGATAAACCCACCACACCAGAGCTGGTATCTGTTCTCCCTCCACACCAACATTCCTGGAGGTGTGTATGAGTTGGACAAGAGACCTGGTCCTGACACCAGTGAGAAAAAATGGGGTTGTAGATACACAACAGAGCTAGATTGACGGTATTTATAGTCTTTCTTGGCTTTTTACCTGGGTGTTGTTCTTGCATAAAAATGAAAATATTAATTCAGAACTGTCAAAATTTTTTCATACACTAGTAATTCTTTCTTCTTTTTGTGTATCAGCTTTTTTATTCTGATTGACTGCATTTACATTCAGAGAAAATTATTACTTGATGAAAGATGAATGTAATCTTCTTAAATGCCTCCATACTAATCACACAGTTTTCCCTTTTCTCCTTTGTAGGCTGGCAAAACAGGGAAAGCCAATGCAGGTTTGGTGCTTTTCCAAAATGAGATACTCCAGGTTTTGTAAAGAATGCTCAGCTCCAAATACTCATCTTTTACTTAAAGAAAGACTTCTCGATTGCACATCAGCCATGAGCTACCATGTGCTATACAGTAGGTACAAATATATTTGTATATATATTCTGAATATGAAATATGTACTCCAATTCATTCTTGCAGAATTACCTGGGCACTTGAGTAACCACTTGCACATCAAAATGTGTCTTTTCATTTGAGCAAATGAGAATTTATGTTTAGAAGTGAAAAAGCCCTCCAAATGCATGTTAGCTACATATTCTAAGCTCTAGGTGTATTAATATTCACATTGTATAAACTGAATGCTGTACTTCCAGTTTAAACAAAACTTCACTGGAGTCTGAGGACTGAATGTGTCTCAGCCGATTTTTTCCTTCAAGTCAGTAAGATATGTTATTTATTTTAAGACAGGATTGTGCCTACAAAGAGCTTAAAGATGCCTGTAAAGCAATTTTTCTCTTTCCCTGAATTTCCTGGGGGCTTTTTTTTTCCGAAATCTTTTCCCAAGATTTGAAAAATTGTATTTTAAAGAAGTTCAAATAGCTTTTAGCAGTTATATTATTTTTAAAAATAAATTCTAGTATATTTTAAAAGAGCTGGCACATTCCTGCAAAGCACTGACTTAAATTTTATCAGTGTCTTCCTACAGAAAAAGGAAAACCTTTTTGTTTCACAGCATTACCAGGCTTCTCTTCAAGGGCTCAGCAGTGCTGCTTATCCCTGCTGTAGGATGAAAATTCCTCTTCCTCCTATTCAGTGGGTCACATTTAATAAACTCTTTAATGTCATCCAAGAGTAATAATAATTTCAAAAATCTACACATTTGCATGAAGTCAAGCACCAAAGTGAAAACTCTCCACCCGACTTATAAAAGACTGTGGACGATTCCGGAATACATGTTCTTTCCATTGGTGTAGACATGAGTTTGGCTTAGAGGCTGCCTATTAAAATAGGGCTAGAGGAGCCTTGGGGCAGGAGATAAAGGTGAGGGAACCGAAGAGCACAGGCTGTACCTCTATGTGCTGACCAAACAGGGGCTGTAGAGCAACAGTGCCTGCCAGCCCAAAGGTTTAGGGCAGATCTAAACTGTGATTGAGTCTGTTGTCAACCATGGCGCTCCAAAGGCAGAGATGTTGCAACTGGTTGGAGCAGGGAGACAACAAGGAGCTTGGCAAGACTTCAGCCTGCCCTTAGTCCTGTTAAGGACAAAGAGTTTCCACAGCCCAGTGGTTTTCTCAAATATCAGGCTGGGGTTTCTTATTAAAAAGCCATCTCCTGACCTAAGTGTCGTTCTTGGGAATGCAGGTTCAACAGTGAGACTCAGCCTGAGCTGACAGCTTCACACTAAAACAACTTGATGACTTCCATCTGAAGGTTTGATCCTTCAGTTATGAAGATCTCTTTAATTAGACAATATTCATTTCATTAACTCTGCTTTCAGAATATAAGAGTTTAACAGCAGGGACTGATTATTCTTTTCAGTGCAGTGTAGATTTTTTTATTTTAATGATCCAGTTGGGAAATACTTTTGGGAAACACTTGTTCAAAACAAGACAAAAAGGAGGATTTTTCTAAGCCAAGAAATAATACTCCTACAGAAATACTTCGGCTAGAGAAGGATATGTTGGGGTGGTACAAATGAGGTACCTTTGCTGCTGCATAAATTCAGAATTATGAAAAATGCAAGAAACTGAAATCACTGCACAACACAGGATGATTTGGACATGAGTACAACAAAGGGGCTACCTGCACACAGCCACATTTATTTTCCCCATCTGTGCTTTCCTTCTTCATCAGTCAGACTCCAAGACTCTTCAAACTGATGGCAAATTTTCCATTGACACACAAGTTGTAGACCAGATCCTACAGGCTTGCAATATTTGCCCATTCAACAGGTTGAAGAGAAAACAGAACCAGGGGTGTTTAGACCCAGATCTGTGCTGATAATTTGAGGTATGTTTTTCTATTTTAAAAAAAATATTAAGAGGACATACTTAATTTTGCAATGGCAAGACAGCACAATTAATGTGAAATTGTCTGAGTGGGAAGTAGAATGTTAAACTCGATTTTGATCATTAACCCTTAGGATACTGAGAGGTATTACTTGATGTCATTTTGTCTCAATTATCTAGAGCCTTCTAATAGATCTCTTCATTGAGGCATGCTAAAAATAAAACACCTTCTTCTGAAGGGCCTACTGATGAGAAGCTCTGGGAGAGAAGGGTGAAACTTCAAACACACCACAGAAGTAGGTGTTGAGTGTCCAGAAGTGCTGCACTTCTGCTCAGACAAAGTTCTGGCAAAGTTCTTACTCCTCACTCTTTGCAGTTACCAGGGCAGAGCTTTTTTCTGCTGCTGGTGGGAAGGCTCCCCCTAGGCACCACCAGGCCAGGATGACTTTGGAGGGCAGGGCCAGCTGTGGAAGGGCAGAAGTGGTCAAGATGGGAAGAAGTGCATGGACCTTCCCATGGGACAGAGGTGGCATCTGCCAATTCCTCCGTTCACTTGGCAGGTCTTCATGAGGTTGGACCAGAAAGGAAAGCCCTGCAGCTGGGGGAGTGCAGCAAGGAAAGGAGAGTGACTGAGCACAGCGATGGGCTGAGCCACCTTGGGCTAAATCAGAAAGCAGTGGGGACCAACAGGAGCCGTTCAGGCACCCCAGACTTTACTTGCTTTGCTGCCACAGCAAAGCATGGTTCATCAGCCCTTGTCAAGAGAATGGGGGACAGGTGGGCAGTTAACCATTCATAGGACCTAGTTTAGAGGTTTCATCAATATCAGTGTGTCAGTTTCTAATTTCATAGCTCTTCCACCTTGTGTGAAAGGATTCCGGCTCAAGGATTTAAAAAGCTGAGTCCTGTTCTGTAAAAAGGCAGCCTCCACCAGGTTGGGGCTCTACAGCCACAAGCAAACACAGCCCTAAACATGCCCAGAGGAAGCAAGACCTCCCTGTGACCAAACATCAGCTTGCAGCACACTGGATGCAGCCTCTTGTTGCCCGCAAGCATTACTCACACAGCCTCCAGACCTGGTGAGTGCTTTGCAGACTTCTTGGTTTCAGCTCCTTCTTCAAGGATTTCTTCTCCTTGATTTCAGCCAGTGTAAACACGGACTGTATATCCTGGACTAAATACAAAAACTGTGCAGGAGACTTAACTTTTAAATATTATTCTTTGGTATCTTCTGCTTTTCAGTACAAGTGTTGCATTATGTTATACAGTTTCTTGGCTCTAGGGGCAATGTAGAACTAAGAGTATTGTTATTTTATAATAGGTTCTGCTTTCCAGCAATGCTCCAATTGATGAAGATTTTCTCTGACAATCTGGGTGACTGATAGTTTTGTGATAGTCAAGACCAAGAGAAGAACGAGACCACACTACAGTACACAACGAAAACCTGGCAGATTTGCCATTGGAGTCAAGATTTTGTCCTATAAATCTCCAGACTTCCTCCAGCTGTAAGAGCACCAATGCACAGCAAGAGGGCACAGACACAATAAACCTGGATGAAACGTGAATGTTGCAACTAATAAGGTTGTCAAATAGTATGCACATCTTCATTTCTTCTGCTGGAGAGTGTGCAGAGAAAAAAAATCAGTTTTGAATTAATATGATGCCATAGAAGAAGGACTTTCTGTCTTTGCATGGGATTTGTGTGCTATAAATACAGTGCAAGAGGTGTTTCTCCTCTATAAAGAGGAAAATCTTTGGAAAATGTCTTTTTAAATGAGCTCAGATTGTCCCATCTAAAAAATCAGCTAAGGTTCCCACAGAAAAAAGAGTAGAAACTTGTGATTAAAACAGTGTTGTAATGAAGATATGATGTTGAGTTCAGGTCGGCCCAAACTGCACACAGGGTCTTATCAGCCAGTTAATGAGGCCCTTTTTTCACACTTTCCACCCAGGCAAATGGATCAGGAGTTGGCATGGCCACCCAATTGGATTTTTCCAGAGGCAGCTCATACTCACGAAATGAACTGCAAGACCACTGAGTGTTTTTAATCCAACTGGAGGAAGATAAGCAATAAACAACCTGCCATGGGGTGCCAGAGGAACAAAATAACGTGTCACCACCTGAACCTGGGTGCCCTGGGGCTGGCCCTGCTGTGCCACTTCAGGGTTGACTCCTATCCTCAGTTCCTCCAGCTTCCCAGCTGAGGGCCCTTTAGAAGGATCAGGCCATGTCTGCATGCCCAGGCATGTGGTTATGGGATACAGCTGATGCCTTCAACCCTAGGAGGGAGGCACAGGGTGATTTCTACCCACACTCGAAGATGGGAGAATGGGCACCACCTTCGGGGAGGCCAAACCTCATCATGCTAGTTGGTTTCCCTGGCACATACCATGAAGGATTTTACATATCAGGAAGGAAGGAATCGTCATCCCATGGAGACTAAGCCTGAATATTCACTCTTGATCTCATCCCAAAGGTACCAGACTTCAGGGGACCCCAGAGCACCTCAACAGCCCCTCTTGCTGAAAGATAAAGCCCTGCAACATGGTGTTTCCCTCTCCTCAAATCTTTCCCTCTGATGAGACTGTGGTCAAGGTTTGGACTGAAAGTGCTTCTCCTTTTGTGATCCATTCTCATTATGTGGCCTCCAGTGCTCTTATGATGTTCTTCGCCTCTATTCTTCTCTGCACTTTGAAGTGCTTTTGCTTGAAACAGCATGACATAAAATAAAATGATGACACTCATTATTAACACAAATGAAACATCTGGTTTCAATTATCTCCCCTCTCTCCAGTTGTGAGGAGTGAGAAATCGCTCATAAGCCAGGCAGCATTTCAAGAAATTGCAGACTTTGCAGAGCAAGAGAAAGAAATCAAAAAAGGCCCTGAGATACAGAGGTTGTCACAGCACACAAACTGATAAGAGAGAAAAAAAGCCTTGCTTGGGGTCCTTCCAACAAGTATGGACATTGCTGCATGGGCTGAAAACAAAACCAATATTAAACACTAAGACAGAACTGTCAATTCATCCTTAAACTCAGAACTGGTTGTGTCACTAACCTAGATTCTGACCTCTGGAAGGTCACTTTGCCTCTTTGCATTTCTGGTTTCCCACAGGCTGTGTTTTGGTTCATCTGGCCTGTCAGCAAAGGAACTGAAGGAGAAAAGGGTCTCTCTACCGAAGAACTTCTTCCTGATATACCACTCTTAGCTTGAGAAGGATACTTCTAGTCAGAATTTCTTTAATTCCTCCACAATTAAGTGACCATTTAAAACAAAACAAAATAAAACCCAAAGCAATCTTCTTCTCTCTTTCTCAATCATGTTAATTTTACTATCACTTTGTCCCCTTTTCATTCCAATAGATAATGTTTAACCTTTAGAAATAGAATGCATGGACTCTTGAACTAAGAGCAATAAAAAGGCTTAACAGTATGCAAAACAGAATTCTATCCGACCTAGGCTAGTGCAACCCTGTTATCCCAGCCTGTTCCATAAAACAGTTGACTTGACAGCCCGTGTCAGTCTGGAATGCAGTTAGCTCTGAGTTTTTTCATCTCTGCCTAAAAATGATCCCATTTAACCTGATGCACTGCAATTGGCATTCCTAGGGCTTGCACACATCTTGAAAGGAAGACTTCAGCAAAACCCTCATTGAGGGCTGTGGCACTGGCCATGGAACTCAGCAGAAATATGCCCCTTCTTCCCTTTCACTTAATAGAAACCCAATGTACACCAAAATCCTCACTGAGAAACTGTGGGATCAGGATTAAATGTAGCTGAGCTGAGCAGTTTGCTGTATGCAGGCCATACCAGTGAGGAAAAGGTTGGCTAACATGTGCTTTTTGATCCCTGAGAGGTCCCTCTTCTCTCCTGGGCTGCAGGACAGCTGCTGTTTAGAAGTGCATAGCACCACAGTACACAGATGTAAGAAAGGGAGGGAAGCAAAATAGTATGTGTGGTAGAGGAAACTTTAAGTAAGCTAAAGGCTATTACTCATGTGAGAACTTGAAGCTCCACCCAAGCTCTCCTGGTTTTCTCCAACACTGCAAAAAGGACAAAATACCAAAAAAACCCCCAAAAAACCAAAAAAACTTTTTTCTGGAAGAGCCTTTAAGGAAGTTGCCCTGTGGCAGAGAGATAGTATGGGCACTCGTGGGACAGCTGTTCCTTTCTTCTTTCCAAAAGGGATTTTTTATAAGAAAATCAAGAAACCTTATGGAAAGCAGATACATAATTCTATGGGGAAAGTAAATATTCCTTCTCACCCTTCCCCTCCCTGCCCCCACCCTAGCCCTCATTTTGTATGTGATGACCAAAGAACCTCCTAACCTCTTTCTTCTCCAAAGAACCTCCTAACCTTTTTCTTCTCAAATGCAGCAACAGCCCCAGAGAGCAGCGAAGAGCAGATGCTCAGACAGGAAGTGCATTTGTTGTTCTTACCTTTGGTATCAACTTGCATCATTGAAAAGCAGATAAAGACCAAGGGTGGAACGATGTCATATGCATTTATTTATTTTATTTTTTTGCATTGCTCATCTCTCCAGCAGAAGATACTGTGACCCTTCCACTACTCATTTCCTACAAGTGGCTTAAAGCAAGAGCAGTGTGACCAATCTTTGGATAAAACACCCAGAAGGAGATACCTCTGCCCTAACACTTCAAGAATTTTGAGCTTTGCCCTCAGGTGTATCTTAAGCACTCTTGGGAGCTGGGGTCTGTGAGTACGAGCATCTTCAAAGGACAGGAGTAGCCAGAAGAGATGTGTATTAGTTTGTCCATGTTGTGACATGGCCACAAGACAAGTTTGGATAATAATAAGGAAAACTGGGCACAGCACAGTGCTAACTGAAAGGACAGAAGGGGTTTTTCAGATGCCTTAGCTCTTCCTGCCCAGCTGGTCATTAACCAGAAATTAATCTGTTACTGGAGCTAATGCTTGCTGCCTCTCATTTCAGTCTCTCACCAACAGCAAGACCAATGCTGTTTTCCCACCTCTGGTGGGGATGCAGGTGCCTGTTGACAACCCACTGTGGATTGTCAAAGAGCAAGAGTCAGATGTACTGATCCCCTGCGGTGCCTGTATCTTCTCATACACTCTCTGCTGGCTACCGTGGGAAGGTGGTAAGCCTCACTGGCCTGGGAGTAGGAGAAACCCACTCTTCTTCTTCCCAGGATATCAGGCCAGTCCATGCCACTCTCCTTTCCACGAGGTCTCTGAGAGGAAGGAAGCGTGGGGAGGACATGTTGCTGTAGCACCCATGGAAATCAAATACTCAAAGAAAGTCCAGTCTACAAATCATCAAGGCTCCACATAGGACTCATTCTATTTCAAAATATACTACAATGCCATAAATGCATCCTTTTCCATTTAAAGGAAGAACTGTGAGGCAGGCAGTGACAAAGGGTGCATTTTGAGGAAGAATGTATTTTGTCTTGTTTTGTACTCACAGGATTTACTTCTATGTTTTGTAAAGTGGGATAATATGTCCTGTGAAATGGGGAGAGCTGATCTCTTATAAATATAAATTTAAAAAAAAATCCACAGAATGGACAATGAGTGAAAAGTTTTGAAAGGATGTTTCACCCAGGTTTTCACAGAGATTATTAATACAACTATAACACATGACATTAAATGAAGCTGACTTTCCTCTTTTGTTGGTTGTTAATAAATCTCCAAAACCAGGCTTTTTTGAACACGTTATATGTACTTCTGCATTTGGTTTCTTAAAAGAGTTGAGTTACCCTTGTTTTTCATTAGAGAACCATAATCATTAGCCTTGTCTGCCTCCCATCATACAGGGAGCGGAGCCAGAGCCGTGCCCCAAATGGACCACCTCCTTTCTCCCAGAAAACCACCTTCTTTCCTCTGTCAACTTTTAGCTCCCAGCTTGGTTTTCCATCACCAAAGAGCTGCCCACGGCTCCAGATTTTCCTCTCAGCTCAAATTGCTCCAGACCTCCCTCTTCTGAAGGCTGCAAGTCGTCATTTCTCTGCCTCTAATTGCCTCTGTCATGTAGCTACGTGATGCAAAGGGCTGCTCAGATACACACCAGAGCATGGCCAGTGCATTCCCCACAAACAATAAGCTGTCACCTTTGCTGTGCTGAAGTCCCCAGAACATGGCACACGTGCTGCCTCCAGGAATTTGGCCTGTTGTTCTGCCATCTTGTGCAGCTGGGAAATAAGAGGTTTCTATTGAATGTCAGCTCTTATTTATTAGAACTTGCAGTCAAACAATAGCCCACACACAGGGAGTGTCTGACAGACTAAAAAATATTCATGCAACTCCATAAACACCTCAGCCTTGCTTTTGCGTGCGTGTGAAGGCAGGGGACACTCTCTCCTTCATACTTCAGATGATGCTTCTACACTTCTGACAGATAACTGCTTTGATTCTCTGGACTGCCCATTTGATATGTGCATGTCCTCTTCCCAGTGAGCCACAAAAAGCAGAAATGTAGCCTGTGTTGAGTGGCCACACTCCTGCAGAAGGTTCCTCAGTTAACCAGATACTTTCTCCCAGTGCCACAAATAGTTCCTGCTTATCTTCTCATGTGGCTGACCAAGGGCAGATGTGCCATGAACTGCCAGTGGGTCATAAGAGATGACAGATCTCAGGTTTGCTTTCATATTGTGAAGCAAAAAGCAGCACACAGATCCATATGATCATGTCTAGGAGCAGGGGAGAAGAATCACCAATTTTACCTAGTTCAAAAGCAGAAAAATTTGAAGTTTCATGGAAATTTTCCTGTGAAGATTTTTAGATCTACTTCTATAGAAAGATTGAAAATTAGATAAATTATTTACAGGGCTTTTCAACATTGAAAACCAGTTTTGATGGAGGAAATGGTTACTTTTTGAAAAATTCAGAAGAGATTGCAAAAGCTGGGAGGTGGTTGTCAACGTCCTTAGAGTGCTTGCCAGCACTTCTGCCTTCCCAGAATCACCTTTTAAGGTGATTAAGGGAAGCCTAAAGCTGAATAAAAGAAGCCTAAAAGCAAAAAAAGAAAGAAGGCAGAACAGATGTGCTGCCATGTTCAGCATTACCCATCAAAGATTCCTCAATAGCAAGGTAGAGTATTGCTCTGAGTGGTGCCACTGAAAAGACAAACTCATGCTTTAAAGCTTCACTCACTTTCTCAACCCAGAGACACCCAAACCACAAAAGGAACTAGAAACTGGTGAAATGGCCTATCTAAGGGCAGATCAGGCCATTCTTTCTTCCAAACACAAGTGGAGCCACACTGAAAAACAAATACAGCACTCAGAACCTCGACCAGAGCATAGGCGAATGGCCTAGATTTTTATGCTGTTAGACATTTATCTATTCATTTGTAGCACGTCTTCAAGTTTCTTTGTCCCCCTTCTCCTTCAGAGCTGTTTACTACTCATGAGCATGGGCTGGGCTGCAAAGACAGTCACATAGTATTATTGTCATGCTGCTTTCAGCATTTATTCAAGCTTTGCAAATAACTGGTGATTTCCAAAAAATTGCTTGCTTGCCTCTGAAAATCTATCCTGTTTATGGGTCTCAGATCAGGCACATGAAAACATCAGCAGATCCCAAAGTGATGTGGCTCCAGGTTCAATGTTCTTAGACATGGAAAAATCAGGAGCATCAGGAAGTACTCTCATGACTCTTGAAGTAGCTATAACGATCTAATACACTTCAGGACAAGAGAGGCCCACATGGAATATTAAAGCCAAGGAAGGGCGTTCGGAATTAATAAAAGCAGACATATGATTTGAAGTCAGATAATATTTGTAAATGCCACAGACTATGACAAATGCCTCAAGGAATGCATCCAAAATCATCCTTGATAATGGGAAAGGAGGATTTTTGTAGATGTGTTTATAAACAATTTGGAGAACTGCTGAAGTAGTAATCTCATGAGGAAGCTCTGCTGCTCACTCCATTGTATAGAGTCTGACAAAAAAATCCACATTCTGAGTTATATTAGTTTCCCCCTTTCTTGTGTACTTATTGTTCTAAGCTTTGATTCTAGTTAGCTGATTCAAGGTTCCTCCAAATAAAAGTTTATATGACATTGTTGCCACAAGGATTCTTGCCAAGAAAATGAGCAGAGCAGATGCTGGCTGACTTCTTGATTCACTCACTCAGCAAAAAGCTACGTGGATGATTTTGTTTTCCTCTGAGGTGCAGACTGTCTCTTTCTTCCATGTTTTCTCGGGCCTGCATGGACCACATTCCTAACACAAGCTGTTGCTGTATTTCTCTTAACCTGCTCCTGTCTGGAAGTCAAGGAGTGGTTTGACATTGATTTCAAAAGTTCCAATCATTCACTTTTCCTCCTCTACATCAGTTCTTATTAGATTATCTATCTGAACCTGGCTTTTATCCTTCTACCTCTATTTCCCATTAATCTCTAACCATACCCTGATTCCATTCACAAACAGGAAAAAAAAAAAGAAAAAAAAAAGAAAGGATATAACATGTTCAAGAGCTCAGTTGAAAGCAAATAGTATTTATTTTCAGTTTTAGATAGGAAAGTTAGGCATTGAATCCAATGAACACTTTTGTGCACCAAGGTGGTCTCAGATTGCTCTAGTATTTCATATGAAAACCAAAAATTAATTAATTGGGATTTGTACAGAAACAAAAATGCTTTCCTCAAAACAAAGAAGCAAATTAATCACTGCCAAATTTTCTGCAGAGGTAAAGAAAATTATTTTCCAACTGCTTCTGGTAGGCACTTGTAAGACCTTTCAGGAGGAAAAACCTAACTTAGATCAACAGGACCATTTGCTTCTGATCCTCCTCTTCTAATCCAAAGAAAGAACCCTAAAGTCTCACATAGATTGTACCTTCAAATATGAATAGCATCTCGAGTGTAACAAAAATGTTCTGCAGATAGAGGGTCCGTTTCAATTGCCCAGAGCAAAATGCCTTGTGTACTTGCATTTCAATGCAGATTTCTGGAGTTACTTGACTAAAGGGGATAGATTTTTGCTGTTTCACTGCCAGTGGGACCTTTCTGTAACTTCAAACAACTGTCTACAAAATTACATCACCACATGATAGCACCACTTGTTGCTGTAATGTAAGGTGACTTTTTATTTTACTGATTTTCTAGAAGCCCTTTTGTATTCATTTTTTGTAAGCCTGTGTCTCTACAGTCATACATTGACTGTTGAAAAAGAGAACAAGAATGTTGGGTTGGTTTTTTTTCAGCAATTGCACCACTTTCAGTTTTCATAAGTGAATATATTTAGGATTAAGTCCAATTACTAAGGAACCTCTTGAAACTGACTCTTAGGCACAAAAATTTCCCCATTTGTTAAAAAGATCAAGAGTGTGAATTATTTTTTTCTGGCATTGAACTGAAGTTCCTGGAGTTACTATAGATTAAAAAAAATTTGATGTCTTATATTACGAATTACAATTTGTATGTTCAGAGACTAATTTCTTACACCATGGTCTTCAGTCACTTTGATTTCAGCCACTTTAAAATTCTCCATCTCAATGTAAGAGATAATACTTTATCTTTCTGTCAAAATAGTGTTAAGAGCAAAATATCTGGTGGAAATAAACAGTGATGTCATTCCAAGGGGGAAACACGCATCAGCTGTGAAACGATCTGTTTCTCACTCCACCTTAGAAATGCTTGGGTACCCCTGAGAAAAAAAATATGGAAACTTGGACAGAACTAATAGAACTACACAAAAACAAAAGGGAATGAAACATCAACACACCCTGGGTACACTGAAAATATTTCTCAGCATAAACAATAGTAATGTACTAATTCCCTTTTATTTTACTAAGAAAAGAAAACCAGAGTTATAAAATCAAGCTGTGCTCCCCCTGAATATATCTGGCTCAGTCTGAAAATGGTCTGGCCTTTCAAGTCAGTGGTCATATAAGCACACAAACGATGTAATGAACTTTTGTTCATTAACTGTAAAGCAAGACCGAAATGTGTTATTTTCAGATGCTAAGGTGTACTGATGAATCCTACTTAATTTATTTCAATGACACATAAAGGAGTGCAATGATTCTCACACAGTGGTCCTTTTGGCACAATTTAAAGATCACAGAATCACAGAACCATAGAATATGCTGAGTTGGAAGAGACCCACAGGGATCATGGAGTCCGACCCTCGGCCTGCACAGGACACCTCAACAATCCCACCATGTCCCTGCGAGCCTTGTTGAAACACTCCTTGAGCTCTGTCAGCCTTGGTGCTGTGCCCACTGCACTAGGGAGCCTGCTCAATGCCTAACCACCCTCTGGGGAAAGAACTAACTCCTAATACCCAAACTAAATCTCCCTTAACACAGTTCATGCCATTCCCCAGGTCTCCATGACCATATTCTCCTGGAAGGAGTGAACTGCCACCTTACACTGCTGTCATGCCTCTCACTTTGTCAGCAATAAGAGGTTGATGCCAAAGAAATTGTTACGATGGGAGTCTTATCCATGTCTATAACTTTTGTGGGATGCTGTTCATATGTAACAGGATGGTGAACTTAGGAAATGCCGAAAAGGATCTGTCATAAGATCACAGCTGGAGAATGATGTCTAGAACAACTTGGAGCCTGCTGCTTAAGAGAGCAAGTCTTATTCTCTGGTGGCAACAGCCTACTAAACTGTCTGAAGAGAAGGTTAAATAAAATAGCCTTCTTCCAGGATAAGTGAATTCACTCTGCTGCAGAGATGCTTTATACAAAGCTCTGGCAAATACTCTTTCATATGCAATAACAAGTTTCCTCCTTTTATGTCACCACAGCAACAAGTAACTTCTCCATTTCCTCCCTCCCAGCCACTGCAAACCCCTTAGTTTTGGGGTTTATAAGCTCAGGTCTGAAGCTGAAAGAAGCTTGTTCGTCTATCTGAGTATCACCAGTCATGCAGAACTGGATACCCTTCTTGTCTAAATTGTTAAAAGACTTCACTGTTACTCAAGAAAAAGGATGATTCGGGATGAAATGGGGCAGTATTTAAATTCATGGTGTAAGCAGCACATGACATAGCAAACAGCAATGGGTAACTTGGCACATTCGTTTCCATATGCTTTATACTACTTTGCAGAAAGACGGATTCCCAGTGGAAAATTTCACAGCACAGCTCAGTAGCCAAGAGGTGTGTTTTAGCCCCAGAGGGTGGCTGCTGCAGCCCTCCAGATCTGTAAGGCTAGGCACAATGGCCACCTGCACGCATGAAGGCTCACTTTTGGAGAAAAGGCAGCGTGGAGGCAGCACAGAGAGAGGAGGCTGAGGACAAGAGATCTGGAGCCTTCCTTGTGCTCATCTCACTTGCTCTGTAGAAACTCCCAGCCTGTTACCTGAGGAAGAGAGCTTGGGCTTTTGAACCATCTTCCCTTTCAAAGATCTCAAAGTGACTTTATAAGACAGAAGGCATTATGAAGGGCACCACAGCGAATTTAGTACCTTGGTAACAGAGTTGCAGCTAGAAGATGAAAACAAAACAGTAGGAAAAGGTTCATGATATGGATGCAGCTCCCCATTGGTGCAGGGATAATTCCTTCCAGTGGCTCATGACCTTCCTCTTCCTGCCCTGACCAAGTCAGAAGGTCAATCATCAGAATGACAAGATGGGGAGAAATATTCATTACCTGTCCATGTGTTTGGTTGCTGGTTCTCCAGAGGCAGCAGAGTGAGATGTGGAGAGCTGGGAATGAAGACCAGAATTGTTTCCAGGTCCTGGAATCTAACACGAGGAATTGCAGTGAATTCTGCAGTTCCTTGTGAAATTTACACACTCAAAACTCAAGGCTTCAGTGCTTGTACAGGCCTGGTGCAGAATGCTGCCTGAACACGGCTCTGCTGATGATGGCACTGTTTGTACTGACAGATCAAATTGGAGAGTCCAAGCCAAGATGAAAATGGCAAGGGGCAAAGCAGCAACAGCGGGTCGCTTGACCACGTGCCACTTCGGATCCTTCCCTGCCTCTCATCATTGCTGCCATATCAGCTAAGGATGCCCCTCCTTGTTTGCCAAGCCTTGGGACAATGGCACGGGCAGAACCCTCAGAGAAGGAGAGCAGAAGGGCAAGGGTTAAGGTTTCACAGTGCCTGAAGGCAGTCTGGTTATGCTGTTATCCCAGCACATGACAGGAGAAAAAGAGAAGGAAAACTGTGCCAAACTTGCATCACAGGCAAAGCAAAAGCTGGCTCCTCTACCAGGTTTGAAAGAACCCTGATAAACAGAGCTGACAGATGGTCTCCAGTGGTTCCTCACCCATATGAAAATCCCTTTCCCTTTATTTTCTGTGAGTCCCTATCCCATTCCCTGCCTCTTTCAGAGCTGGCAAGTCACTGTACTCTTCACAGAATCACAGAATCACAGAATACTATGAGTTGGAAGGGACCCACAAGGATCATCTAGTCCAACTCACCATCTAACACCCGTACAGAGACCGAACGCAACCCATACAGAGACCTTCACAGAAGGTTTAGCTCTTTGGCAGAGACGACCACTCACAAGACGTTTCTCAGGCAAGAGCATCATCTCATCAGCCGATTTGCTTCTCTTCCCCTTTCATGTCTTGTTTGTTTTCCATTCATACACAGAGAACTCACCCCCTTGCCAGACCATTTGCATGTTTTGTAATAGGTGACGATGATGCAAATGTCAGGAAGTGCATGTTGTCTATTATTTATGAAACGCATTATTTTCCTCCAGGTTATTTATCTTGTATTATGTATTTAGTTCTTCCCTATTCATACCTTGGCCCAGAAATAAACTCAAAGGAAAATGCAAGTTTAAGAACTGCAGGTGTGCCTTTGAATGACTGGGGCAGGAGAAGGGACTAAGCTGGTCTGATTCCTGCCTTGCCACCAACCCATTACAGTGTGTTGGGTGAACCTTTTTGTCCACAACAGGCAGTTAGAGGAGAGGTGTGGTTGCACAGCTGAATGACTGCTTTTGTCAGGATAACATATTGTTCCACAGTGTCAGATATTTTTCTGCCCCTTGGCTTTACCTGGTGAAGCATTCCTCCTCAGGGTACTGCTGCAGAAGGCAGACAAGCACCGTACAGTGCCTTTCCAGACCTGAGTTTCCATCAGAAAGGATGGGGCAAAGGCAGTTTCCAGAAAGAATTCTGAGGTATCCTTACCCTGTCATTACAAAACTAGCATAGTTCATCATTCAGGTTCAAGTTACTGCTGAAGCCTGTTACAGAAACATGCACAGCACAGTTCTAGTGCCCTGGTCAAAGCTGAGCAAACAGGAAAGGTTCATGATCTGAATGGGCAGGTAAATTCCTCTTTAAAGATTACATATTCAGAGCCCCATGCCAAACAGCCCCACAAAATCACGGCTCTAGCTAAACTGAACACTGGGTATAAGGAGTCTGTAGATGTTTCAATAGCTCAGTAGTTAAAAGAGTATTAAAATGAGAGATTGTTATTCACATGGACTGTAAGAAGTTCATATTTTTCCTGTGCATATAAATCCTGTCTCTAAGTAGCTAATTACATCTATTGGACATATATCTGGCCCGTATTAAATTATCTTCATATGCAACTACAATATGAAGTGTGCCTGCCCTGCCTGGGGAAAATGCAGTTTTGGCCTTGAAGACCCACTGACAAAGAGATTATTCTTGTTGCCCCTGCAAGTCATTAGACAAAACAGGTCTTGCAACTCTGTGCCACATCATTGAAATCACAGATGCCCACAGTGCATTGTTTGAAAAGCGACTCATTGAATATAATTCACTGAAGAAATCTGTATTATACAGTTGCATATTCAGGAAATTTACTGCTGATTCTCTCAAGCAACTTTGAAAATGAAGAAATGTAAGCAGAATGAAAGAAGCTAAAATTCCTTGCACCAGTCTGAAAACTAAATGAGTGCCTGTCAATTAGTCACAAGGGTTTCATGATAATCATTGCAGCACAAAATCATCACATTTGTGGAAAAAAGAAAACCCAAACCTTGTGCCACAGGTTCTGTAAAGTAAGGCTTTAGGATTAATTTACCATGTAATTTTCAGTTCTCCTTGATTATCTTCCACTTCTACTTAACTTGATGAGAGCTCACAGCTACCAATAAAGGAATTTAAAGATCTGCTTTCCTTTAGGAAGAGCCCCATCATTCACACCGCTACAGGGAGAACTAAATCTTCTCACCATAAACTTGGCCCACCCCTCAGAACAGAAAAAAATTCAAGGTATGAAATGAGGATTTGTCATGACCTACAGAGCATTAAATGGGCTTAAGATCATCCATCTCACTCCAAGAATAATTTTTATGTGGGAGAGCACGGAGTTTTATCTCCCAAACCAAATGAATATGCAAAGTTTTTCAGTAATATAGGCCAGTGGGACTTTTTTCACGGACTGAATTCTAAATTCAATTTTCATCTTCTTCTTTTTTTTTTTAATACATAAAGACTTTGAGTGCTACAGAGTATCACCCTAATAATAACGATTTACTAAAAATTTTTGTCACTCCATAGATTCAGGAAAGTGATATGCAAGCCATGTGCAAGGATCACATTGCATCATCCACCAGGACACAGCAAGCATCTCTGTGATGATGGAGAGCAACAGTTTGAACAATGCAAAGTAATATTACTCAACAGTTCAGAAAAGGAAGTGAAAATTAAATGATTGCATCTAATTGAAACTGCAAGAAGGGTTTTGAGCAACAG
The DNA here is from genome assembly GCA_013390025.1 of Pitta sordida. Lineage (NCBI taxonomy): Eukaryota > Metazoa > Chordata > Aves > Passeriformes > Pittidae > Pitta > Pitta sordida. The sequence continues at coordinate 46,843 of WEKX01006524.1, read as the reverse complement.
AATTCAATTACCCAAGCTGGAACTTAATCAGATTCTAAAGAAAAGGTGCAACCTGCTACAAAGACAAAAATAAAAGCATTGCAAATTTGGGCTGGCTTAAATATGAAATTTCAAGGGTAAGCTTGCAAACTTTATGGAAACTGTGATTTTGTTTTAATTTTATTTCTTCTTTTTTTATTTTCTTATCTGTGTGCAAGGAAGAGAAAGGTGAATATCTATCAAACACCATAGTATGCGGCCAAGTCTACAGACAGACTTCATCCTCATCTCTGAATGGCAAGGGTCACCCAACTACTCTGTGGGTTTTCTGCTTCTGACTGCCCTGGGTGGCAGCCCGGGGTGCCACCAGTATTAATCTCTGGGAATTGGAGACACTTGATCCATCCCTTGACAAGAAGAATGCTGTTATTCACACAGCAGGAAATGTTCAGCCTTGTTTGAAATGCAAGAAACAGGCCATATGCCAAGGACTTTTTTTTTTCTAAGCAAACGAGGATGTCTGATTGCCCTCACCAGCACCCATCTAAAATTGTGAATTTATCACATGGGCTGCATGAAGACTAGATGCTCCAGCGTCCAGGGAAAATTAATCTGCACCTAAATACTGGGGCAATCAGTGTCTCTCATACCAGCCCTCAATACTCCAGGGAACACAGGTGTGCCAAGGGGTTCTGCTACTTACAGCTCACAACAAGGTGTCTTCCTCACCAACCACAAAAGGAGACTCTGCTAAAGGAATTAAGCCCACGCTGCCCCACAAATGTACGAGGGTATATACAACTGAAATGTTTGAGCAGTCATAAGAATTGTGCTGATACCAAGGTCTTTCTGGTAATGGATGAAGCTGAGACAGTTGCTCGGCTGATGAAGGACAGAACAAATTGCTGGAAATCCACTTCAGTACAGAGGTGAACATCCCCTCCTCATGCGGGAAACCAGGGGTTTGATTCCCGCCAGGGAGGCAGTGGTGCCATTTAAGAGTTGGACTCGATTATCCTCGTGGGTCCCTTCCAACTTAGAATATTCTGTGAATCTGTGAAAATTCTGCCTCTTGCTCTGCCAGGGAATGGAGCCCTTTTGAAGAGAAATCACTAGTGACGTGTCTCTGCTACACGTGAACATGACTATTCTCCATGGCTAAATATCCAACTCATCATAGCCTCTGGTTATTCCTGAGACAGAACTTCAGTGCTGAAAATGCCAGCTGTTTTTGTGGAAAAGAGCTTCCTCTCCAGACTAGGAGAATGCAGTCCACAGCCTGGAGAAGGAGTGTCTATTAGACCATTGTTAAATCCATGTTTTTTTCTGGGAAGTCATGACATGAGGAGTTTAAGCCATTCAGGTGCAAAATATGGAGGGTGAGTTTGAGCTGTTGAGCTGAGGCAGCTCATCTACAGCAGTCAAGGGCCAGGAAAGATGTTTCTGTGCAGCTCGTGCTCAGACTTAGGTATGAGGGCTGTGGACTCAGAGTTCACAGGGGAGTAGTAGGATAAACTGCTTCTATTATTTAAAAACCTGAGTCTGTATCCTCAGCAGAAGCAGGAGGGCATGGACCTGGTTGTTTGTGCTCATTGATCCTCAACACTGGGGAATGTAAGAGAATTAAAGGAAAACTGAAACTGCTGGGTACATTTACAAAGTCATCCACATGTAGCACATGCTTAGTGCAGAACCCTTTCCATTTTACAGGAGGAATCTTTGTGAAGTTTTTAATAACATGTGCTCAAAAAGTCTTTATTATAATACTATGGCCAAGGACATTTCCTTATCACAAGTAGCCTCCTGTAAAAGTTTAGCAGCATTTGCTTATACTTTGCTATAACTGACTAGTAACCACTCCATTGCACTATTACAAGCCACTGTAGCCACTGCCTTGTCCTGCAGCGTCCTTACCAGTTGTGACTGGCTGGCTCCAGCTGCTTGCAGATCTGGCTGCTACAGCCAGCCAACAAATGAGAAAATACAAATGTTTTTATTGACTGAGGACCATACCCAGCTCCTGAGGAAAGGGTTCGGACTGCCCCATGCACTGTCTAGCTGTGGTGCGTCAGTTATCTGCTAACAGTAACTGGTTGTGCAACAGGCACAGCTGTTCTGGGCCTCTCAGAAACCAAGTCACAAGTTTCAATTCCATTGCCCAAAATGGGGAGTCTTCTTTCTTTATAATTGATTTGCCCTTCCTCCTCTGCACTGGAGTTATCGCATCCAAACTCCAGAGAGTGCTGAGGAATTATCCTCCTCCTTCCCCAGAGGGCAGATTGGCTGCCCATCCTCAGGAGGGTGAAGGGAACACTGGCACCTGTAACCCAAGAAGGCTATCATCTCCTTTCTCAATATGGATGCAGGACAACCAAGAACTGCAGGGATTTTAGCTTCCCCACCTGGCAAGCTGCTCTGCTCCGTCCCCCTTGTCCCTTCCTGCTACAGCTGAAGTGTTCTTTCAACCGGAGAATGCCAAAGTAGGACTGGGGAATTCCATCCTCCCTCACTCCTTCCCCAAACATCTCTGTGGCATTGTGGTGGCCCTGACGACATGCTGGATGCCTCCTGTCCTGGCTCAGGGCTCCAGCTACTCTGCTACAGTCAGACACCTGCTAAGAAGCAGATAGATGGGTGGCGTGGATGCCTATGCTGGACAAGGCAGATGAGCAGATTACCTCTGTGAGAGAAGGTGATGTCAGCACATATCCAGTCCTGATTTGGTTCATTTCATCAACTTGGCCATTTGATTGAAGCCAAGAAAACTCTAGTACAAGCTGTCTCAGGGTGGAATCCAATTCCCCCCACCTACCTCATCTTCAGGCACCTGCAGCCATTGGGAGGAGTGGCAGATGGTTTTTCTCTCCTCAGCTCCTCAGAGCTCTGTGCCTCAAGTATTGTCTGCAGCCAGGAGCAGTTTGCTCATTAGAAGTGTTTGTGGACTGGCCTCTAGCCATTGAGCAGCTTCTTCTTTCTTTGGCATTGTGAAATCTGCTCCTTGCCACAGGGAATAGTCAGTGCTGGAAGTGAAGCTTCAGTGTGGCGTTGCCAGCTCTTGGAAACTTTTATCACAAGCTTCATAATATCTGATGTTTTGTTTAAAGCTCCAGTTCCTGTCAGCTAGCAGTTACGAAATAATATCAAAGGTTTTTTGGTGGGTTTTTCTGGTTTGTTTTTTTTTTGTGGTGTTTTACTTCAATATGAAATAATTCTCTTGCTCTCAGAGTTGCTGAGAAAAGCCTGAAAATATGGCCCAAGGCGTCTGTACCAGACAAACAAACAAAACTTCATATTTATATCATATTTGCATGTCATTTGTAAGACAGTCTCACCAGCATTTCCAGATTGGCAACACCACAGTGTTTTTAACTGTGGCTGGGAAGCACAAAGGTCAATTCTCCAATGAGATTATAGCCCTGGTCGTTTCTCAAGGTCATATTCTACATGACCCGAACATACTTATTAAATTTCCCTGCTTAGAAAAAGGCTTTTTTTTTTTTTTAAATCCAAATGCATGTATGAAGAAGCAAATGGTTCTGAGCAGGTCACTGTCTCTAGATCATTGGTGACCACAAAAAAACTCCATGCAGGCAGTGGTTAACTCAGGGGAGGCTCATCCTTAGCTTCTCAAACAGACCTGTCACAGTTTTTCTAGATGTGGGTTCTACCCATGTTCTGGTTTCCACCATGCCAACCTCACAGGCTGAATTTAGCCCACAAATTTGGCCTGACTCCCTGCAGGTGTAGCAGGCCATGCCTTCACATGTAGCTGCCATGTCACAGCAGCTACTGTAAGAAGCCCCATTTCCAAAGCATCATTTTAGTCTGAAAGTTCAACAGACATGGAAGAGGTAATGTGGTATCACCATGTTTGTGCTACTCTTCCAGCTACTGAGAGCCCTGTTGGTGCGGGACAGTCTTATAAAACCAGTGGTTGCCAAAATCTAAGGTTATTGTATTTAATGGAAATGAGCAGGTTTGCTCTCTAGCCCTGAGGATAACTGGCACCATTTAATCACACATACATTACTGACTTCTCTTCAGATCCAAACTGCCTGATGATTAAGTTCTCTGGCCTGGACTGAACCCTTCTTCAAGCATGGAAATTGTTCAGAGCTGTCACAGGATGGGTAAATGAGCTCTTCTGTCCAGCATGAGGCCGGCTGTTCCCTTTGCTTTCATAAATGTAGCCTAGAAAACCATCACACTGCTGTGGTAAGAGCATGCTGGTCCGTGTAGCCAGACTCTTAAGGGCTCTTTGTGTTCAGCTGATTTTCATGGGATAGGTACACTTTTAGGTCCAGTCCATTTTTTTCCATTTCTCTTGGAAATTTTTCCATTCACATCCCTTCCTCAGGTTTCTTTCAACAGAAGCCCTGGATGGAACTATGGTGCATATCAGGGGACACAGGGTGGACGTTGCCACCGGGTACTCACTCTAGCAAGGGTAGGACAGCAAGCACTCCTGAAGAAATTAAGAGAGACGCGTCATAACGTTTCCCATGTCCATCAGAGGTTGTCCAAGGAAGAAGCATTTCTCATGATAAGGGTACTCAGAATCACAGAACTAACAAGGTTGAAAAAACCATTGAGATCATCAAGTCCAGCCTACTACTTAACACCACCTTGTCATCTAAATCATGACACTAAGAACCTCATCCAATCTCTTCTTAAACACATCCAGGGATGGTGACTCAACCACCTCCCTGGGTACCCCATTCCAATGGGAAATCACTCTCTCTGTAAAAAAGTATTTCCTATCATCTAGTCTAAACCTACACTGGTGCAGCTTAAGACTGTGTCCTCTCATTCTGTCGCTGAGGGCCTGAGACAAGAGAATGACCCCCACCTGGCTACAACCTCCTTTCAGGTAGCAATAAGATCTCCCTCAGCTTCCTCTTTTCCAAGCTAAACAACCCCAGTTCTCTTACTCACTCCTCATAGGGTTTATGTTCCAGCACCTTCACCATCCTCATTGCCCTTCTCTGGACATCTCAACAAGCATCTCAACATCCCTCTTAAACTGAGGAGCCTGGAACTGGACATATTCACATAGTGGAAGAGATCATCAGGGAGCATCCACCCTTGGAGGGGCATTAAGAACAGGTCAGACAAACACTTGAAGGAATGGCATAAAGCTGATCCTGCCTTGGATCTCTTGGCCACTGTAGAAGACTTCCAGCATTACTTTCCCTTTTCTGACCACTTGTCCTGGTAGACTTCCACAGCCCTCCATAACAGGTACCTATCTGGTGAGGGCAGCATTCAAAATACTACAATCATTCAGCAGAATACAACATTCATATGCTCTGCCTCACACTGAACAAGCCACTAAAAATTAAGCGTGTGTCCTGCTGTGTCTAGGTCTCACCCTTGCTCATGATTGTCACACAATGCCTTCACACCTTCCTTCCTTGAGTTAACCATCAAGGGACCTAGGGCTTTGGTTGGACAAGATCTACTTTTAAGTTCTGGGTCAAAATGCAACTATTATTTTCAGTACTTATGAACACCATGATAGCCAAAGCCTTGTGCCCCAACGATGCCTAGAAAATGGCATTACAGCATGCAGCTCACATGATCCACATCCAGCTGTTTTATGAGTCACACTGCAGCAAGGTATCTCCTCTTAGGAATCCACCATCAATCTGAATGTCCTTCCGCCCTTCAAAGATACAGATCTGTAGGCATAAGAAGTCAGCTTGAAGGGATATAATCCATGAAAACAGAATTCTGCCTTCCAGAGACAAAATAGGACTTTGCAATTTATGCATTCCACAAGCATTCAACAATCAATTTAGTTTCTAAAGCTCTTGATCTTGCATGTTCCTAATGAGTTGGTGTCTAGGTGGGAGGTCTGACAGCAACACTGTATTCAAAAGAGCAAAGAAAAGAGCACATTAATTACTCTGTTCCAGACAATGTTTTTAATAAAGTGCAGGTACACTGGAAAAGAACTCCAGACTCACCTTCCAAAAAAAGGTGCAGCAGTTGAACAATATTAAACGGCTTCTATTTATTACAAAAAACTCAGTCTCCCAATCTACAAACCAAAAAGAGAAATAAGACTCCAAGCTGTTAAACTAAGAAAGGGAGGTCTTGACAAAAATAAAAAATGACTGGCACTTAAGGAACTTAAACTGCATCACACGCAAAAAACCCAACAAAAACCTCCTCATTTGCTCTGGCTTCTAATTTTTTCCATATTTTTGTCATTAGACATTAATAAAGTACTACTGTTCCAGGGCTGGGTGATGAAAGGCTGAGATATGATTCAGCTCCCTATGTTACATAAACAAAACCGGGTCGTTATGACACCCACTGAGATTTTTTTTATTTTTCCCCCCTTCATTCCTTTAAGTCCTTCACCATATTCACTACTGGCTGTGCTGTGGAAGCTCTTTCAGGTATCAAAGGCAGTTTCAGGACAGATCTTCAACTACTAGTGTGATGTAACAGGCTTGCAGCCACCTGTCTGCTTTGAGAACAGCCCTTGGTTCCACACTCTCTTGAGTCGGACATGGTGAAATTGCGATATAGGAGACATTAAAAGTAGGATTTAAACAGCAAACCAGGAAGTGTCAATTTAAAATCAGGTCTGACCTATTAATCAGCTACAGAGACAATGATGCCGGTGTGACCGGATGGGCTGAATTTATGATTAGTTAAGATTTATCTGAGATATAACAAAAGGGCGTTCTGCTGGTTTAAAGAGTCTCTTTCCCTTTTCCTTTGGCAAAATCAAGACATTGTTTAGAAAGCCAAGGAGAATGCCATTCTGAGGCCATTTCCAATTCTCAGGTCATTTCCAAAGATAAATTTCATAGGAAGTATGACAAAACAAGGACAAAACAAAAAAGTTAGTCTCTTCCGTCATGGAAAACTCTGGCATTTCAAAATGAACCGAAGCCAACTGAAACCTGCAGGTATTTAAGAAGACTAGATGAGGAACTCAGTGACATGGTTTAGATAATGGGACCATGGGACAAGGAATTACGTTATGTACATGTCTCCATGGTTGTGGGTTCGATCCCTGTATGGACATTCACTTGGGAGTTGGACTCGATGATCCTTGTGGGTCCCTTCCAACTCAGAATATTCTGTGATTCTGTGAAACCCATAGGAAGACAGTCACTGAACTGAGTGAGGGGTGGATTTGACATCATCATGGTATTGCAGTGCCTGGTCTAAGGGCAGTTAAGTTCCTAAAACACTCCAAACACACATATTTGAGGGTTAACCTACACATCAGGTACTACATAAAGCAGTCCCCACAAAGTGAAAAATGTAAAAAATGAGTAGTCTATGCAAAATATACCTCCAAAGCCACCAGGATATCTCATGTAAATGTGAGAAGGACATTTTCACGCTGATGGTTTCCCAGAGGAACAACCACAGCAGCCCAGCACAAGGAGCCGGGAACAGAGAAGGATGAGGGACATACATTTGTCTGTTTCTGCTATCCTTGGACACAAAATCAGACCAGCAATATTTCACCTGAAGGGCAGGCCTGGCAAACTATGCAGCTCCCTGTGGAAGTGGCAGCGTGAGCCTTACCAAGTTGTAAAGTGCCTCGGCTCTAAGGTGATGTGGTGGTGCCAGAAATTATCCACATCTGTGACTGTTATTATACTTATTGCAAGGACAATAAAAGAACCCACGGACCAAAATAAGTAAGAATCTCAGCTAATGTAATAGCAGCATAGAAAAGGACATCTGGCTGCATAAAGTTTATATATATGTATATAGACATGTGAAGGGATTTACTTTTCCTTTTAATTTGGTGGCCTGCTTACCGCAATAATGGTTGCTTATAAGATACCATCAAAAAATGTTTAATTTTATGCCAGGATTACTTTGGAGAGATCGAAGAAACAGTGTCCTGCAGCTCTTTGGCAATTACAGTATTACTTCCATGCCTTGAACTTTTCTCAGAGCAACAACCAAAACAACAAAAGTAAAAAAGGTCTTGCTGAGTGCAAAATGTTGGTGTCTGTTAAACTTGTGGTAGATCTTTTGGAGGCATTTGGTGTCAGTGGCTCCCCTTGTACAGGGTTCTGAGGGAACAGCAAAATGCAGGTATGCCCCATCTCATCCAAGACTGTCGTTCTCCAGCTTGCAGAAAGTGATGCAGCTTTCAGACTGCCTTAGACTGTGGGTGGGCCACATTGTCCTCTGGAAGTGTCAAAATCTCTCCCTGGATCACAAATGGAACAGAGCCCAGCACTGAGCTGTTCTTTGAAATATCTGACAGTTGAATTTGGAACAGCTATTGCAGAGTTCCTTTTCCAGCATCAGCTCACAGTGTGTATTGACTTTCAGGCAGCAGACTCCTGACTTCTAAACAAGATTTCACTCACCCTCCTGAGGGCTCCATTCATCTCTTGTTGGCAGCAATGGATGGATCCTCTTTGACTCACTGGCAGATGCTGCAGACACTGAGAGAACCACAGAGTTTGCAGCAGGACCGAAACAGTGACAATTTCCTGTGGCACTGGCTTTTGGCTTAGCACTAAACCAGCAGTAGGTGAAGATAAATTTCTCGGTCTTCATCCTTACCTTGTCAGCATCCAAGCATCACCCTCAGCCTGTGCAGGATACACAATCTTCCTGCCCGGTTGTGTATCCTGCGTATCCCAAGTGGGTTTTGTTCCGTCCTCACAACAGCACTTGGAATTCTCACTGTCTTCAGAGGTGCTGTTAGGAGCTTATTAAGGGACTCCCTGCTGACACATCACAGCTGGATGCAGAAAAGTGATCAGAAGATGCAAGAAACAACAAAACTCCACTGCTGTCCAGACCTATCCATGCAACAACTAGGTGAAAAGAAGCTTATGCTGGTTTTCCATTCAAACCTGCTTTTCCCTCAGAGTGGTGCAGAACACAGAATACAGCAGTACTCAAAGGGCAACTCCCTCTCTCAAAAACACTGAGATAAAAATGGGCAGGGTAATCAAGGTAACACAGAGTAGGGACATTCAGTTTGTCTCTGGAACATCTGCACAGATCACCTCTGCTCTAACTCTACCCACATATGTAGGTTCTTCCATCTTGGTGGCAGTGCAATCTCTGCCTGTCCACTACTGATTGTACCTGCACTGTTTCTCTCAACAGTAACTCAGTAAGGAAGTGATTTTAGAGACTTGCCCCCTCAGGAAGTGTCAGGGAGTGTCTTCACCAGTGAAATTAATCTCAATTGTTCCTGGAAGGTGGGACATCCATATGAGATCCAGAGGTACCTGTGCAACCCACAGATGAAGGAGGACTTTCCCCACACCATCTCACATTAAGCCTGAACCCCTTGATGATGTGACCTCCTCTCTGTGGCTGGTGATGCCCAGGGTCTGTTTGCCTGGAGGTTTTGCACCACCCTCCCTTCACCTGCACAGAGCCAGGGCCATGTCCTGGACAGAACCGGCACCCAGGGAAACTGCTCCTGCAGTGATGGGCAACAACAGAGCCATGGGACATCTGTTCTGCTTTTACAAGTAGTTTAGAAACATCTGCAGACTTCCATCCAGCCGAAAGAGAGGATACACAACCCAGAAGACAATGCGGGCTGGCTTTGTGGTTGGAGCTCTGTCTGGGGCAGTTAGGACACCCACACTCTAATTCCTGCCCCGGCACCGAATTCCAGGAGAATTCACTGAGCTGGTCTGTGCCTTTGTTATTCCAGCAGTAATATGTAATACGCCGCAGGACAAGAGCTCCGGCATCCCTCTGTGTCACACCGGGGCGTGTGCAGGCTCTGAGGACGGACTGGTTGCTGCCTGCATCCCTCCTGCCCTCCCGCATCCCTCCTGCCCTCCAGAGCACCGCAGCTGACGCCCCCCATCACCTCCTCCCCGCATCCCAAAGTGCTGTTCTCTGGGAAGGGCTTGCCTAACACGGTTTGGTTTTTAAGGGAGTTTCTAGAAAACTCTCCTGACTTTTTATAGGGTTTTTTTTGTTAATAACTATATCATGTCTGGTATTGTATTTCTGTTTTCCCCTGAGGAAAGAAGCCAAATAAGTAGGAAAAACAAATAATGTGTGGGAGAATGTTTNCTTTTCTTTTCTTTTCTTTTCTTTTCTTTTCCACCCTCTGTTCAAAGCCTCTTTTTCTTTGGCTCCAGCATTATTGTGGCTACAATACCCTTCTCTCCAATCTTTTTTTTTCTGTTATAAATTTATTGACTTAATTTGGGGTAATGAGCTTGCTCGTGCTGAACCCCTCAATATTTTCATATTTCAATCTTGCTTACTCTTTTCACATTATTTTTCTATTTTTCTTCTTTACGTCCCTTTTCCCTTTGATTTTCCATCTTGCTTCTTTTTCTATTTATATCCTTTTTCTTTTTTCTCTCTTTCCTTTTGCTCATTTTTAATCCTTTCTCTTTATTCATATTTCATTCCCTCTTTATGTCTCCCTCCCTTTCCCTTCTCTCCCCTCCCCTTTCTTCTCCTCGCCCTCCCGACCCACGCTTTTTTCCTTTATCTTCCTTTCTCTCTCTCTCTCTCTCCCTTTAATTCTAAGAAAAAAAAAAGAAAACAAAAACCAACATACCAGAGAATTAAGCAAATCATCAGTAGAAATTAAGGAAACATCTCTGGGAAAGCACTAGCTGTGAAGCATGTTTGGTTTGTGATGCACTCGCATCAGACACCTTGGCACAGAGCCATGTATTTATTTGGGAGAGGGGTAAAAACCATCCAGTGGGGAGACTTTTTGATTGTTGCTGCTATTACTGGCAAATCTATCTTTCTTGTCCCAGGTTGCCACGTTTTTAGACCATTACAGTACGTGGTTTCCAACCATGGATGAGAGATTGGTGAGGAAAAGTACTCTGTCAGTTCAAAAATTAAAAACTAAGTGTTATCTTTTCCTCCTTTCCCTCTTGTCTTAAGCAAAGGTGGTGCAGTCCCAGAGGGTGTGCCAAGGGTCGTTTTGTGATCTGTGTCTTTCAGTCTCCCTCTGGCAAACCCACAGAAAGCCAGGCTCATCCCCAATCTACCTGCCAGCAAACACAGACCAGTGGTGCCCATGGTGTGCTGGGGCAATAGCAGCTCCTCTGCTTCCACCCCGCACCAGAAACTGACGGGAACAGAGTTTTCTGGTTGGTAGGAAAGCATTACTTGGGACTGGGAGTCGGTCACAAGCCTCCATCACTGAAGTAACCTTGAATGTTTACTGCCTTCCAAGCTCAGGGCTTCCCTGGTTGGAAAAGTGATTTTTTTCTCTGCGGGGCTGCTGAAGTGAGATGTAGCCCAGCCTCTCCATATAGTGCTATTAGATGTCAACCTAAACAAGGGAAAGTAATTGGTATTACTGACCCCTTTCCCTGAAACCAGCTTATCCCAAGGCAGCAAGGAAAGTTGTATTAATCATTCCTCTCACACAATAAAACTTCATCTTAAATGTCTCTCTTCATTTCTCCATAAAGCTGGTGTGGGGATGGGTGGGAAACTGAAACCTTCCTAGCACCTCACCAACCCTCACCCCACACAGTACAGAAAATACAGTTTATTATTTTCAAGAGGTTTTCCCTTTGAAGAGTGGCCACGATTTTCTCAGTCCTCACCAGAGAAGCTCTCTAGTAAAGAGTAAGGTATCTACACCCTCCATCACTCTGTGAGCATTTCACACGTGTGCAGAACTTTGGGGAACACAAAAATCTGAGAGCTGCCAGTAATATCTTATGCCACAGGAGCAACTAGCATATACTCCAGCCAAAAAAAATCCTGCCCTTGTCTTTACAGATTGTGTATGCTTTCACTTCCCCCCCCCCATGTTTAAACTTCTTTTAAAATTGCTAAAGAAACAATTATTCTATCATACAATCAGAGGACAGGTTTTGTGTTTTTCCACTCTGCTTTGCTTCTCTGTCCCAACAGAGAGGTTGTAAAGTTACATTTTTAGACACAGCTCATCCCTCGCAGCTCCTTCCCCGACGAAGAGCCGCTGTGTTTTTCACAGGCAGTTCTGCACTCCGATGCTTTTAAAGGGTTTCTAATCCTGGAAGGCCGGCTGACATCACCCTGCTTCTTGTCTGCTGANATAACCGGGATATTTAAGGCCGGCTGTGGAATCCCAGTGCAGGCAGAGCGGGCTTGGTCAGCGGCCGAGCAGCATCGGCCCTGCGGTCGCCTCGGCGTCATCTGCTGCGTATGATGCAATTGCAAATGCATGCCTGGCAGCAGCGATGAAACACTTAGACCTTAGGGAGGCCCAGAAGAGGAAAAACAAAACAATAATAATAACATAAAAAAGAAAAAGTATTGGAAAGTTTTAATTCTCTCGTAACAGGTTTTGTTTGTTTGTTTGTTTGTTT
>WEKX01006524.1:21127-33955 GCA_013390025.1 Pitta sordida | reverse complement strand
TTGTGTTTATGTTCTGGTTTTGTGCCTTCCCTCTCCCCCCCTCCTCCCCCCCCCTTTCCCCTGATGCTTTTCTGGCTCGCATCCCAAGAGGCTGCTCTCTCTTAGGCGTGCTTTGAGCCAAGGGTTAAGCTAGACCAGCTTGTTACAAAAGAAGAAAAAAAATGTAAAAAAAGAAAAAAGCCAAAGTAGGAGGGAGGAAGGGGTTTCCCCCCTCCCCCCGCCCGCCCCCTCCTCTAATTTTCTTCACTGACTTCAGGCACCATGTGATCAGGAAACCTGGACTCTTTCCACTTCCCTTCCCGACTGAAGGGAAACATTGTGTAGCTGTTGCCCTGCCGCCAGTGGGACGGGCCTCTCGCGGTGCTACGTAGGAGGATAAAAATAACCGGGATATTTAAGGCCGGCTGTGGAATCCCAGTGCAGGCAGAGCGGGCTTGGTCAGCGGCCGAGCAGCATCGGCCCTGCGGTCGCCTCGGCGTCATCTGCTGCGTATGATGCAATTGCAAATGCATGCCTGGCAGCAGCGATGAAACACTTAGACCTTAGGGAGGCCCAGAAGAGGAAAAACAAAACAATAATAATAACATAAAAAAGAAAAAGTATTGGAAAGTTTTAATTCTCTCGTAACAGGTTTTGTTTGTTTGTTTGTTTGTTTGTTTTGTCCTGGCACAGCACGTATTTTTCAGAAGACAGTGACTGTGCCCCGGTGTTTCGTGTTCTTGCTCGCGGGTCATCAGGAAAGACTGAGACCCTCAGCAGGGCTGCAGAGGGGCTTGTTTGGCTTCACCTGTCAGCCAGCACAGCGTGAGTTTGTCCCCAGGGTTTTGTAGGGGATGCAGCACTTCTCCACCCCGAGAAGGAGAGGCTGAACAGCAACATGTTCCCTTCGAGTCTCGTTGGGCTTTTTTCTGTGAATCGCAAATGTGGCTGAGTGCAATGCATGTCCTGTCTGATGATTAAAACTAATGAAATTAAAAGAGCAGCCAGTCCGCAATGAGCAGAAATGTCTCTGTCTCTGGTTTTTGTTCTTTCACGAGTCATAACTGTCAGTAGTCTTTAGAGGTGATGTTTTCTTCTTGTTTCTTAATCTTGTCTTCATGCTACTATACTTAGCTCTAAACTTTCCAAAATGTTACACTGAACAGGGTCTGATACAATGGCAGCATTGAGAAGAGGCTGGCATGGCCAATCTTTTCATTTAAAACTGGTCTAACGAGCAAACCAGTGTCACCTCAGCTTTCTTTTGTCCATTCGGGGGTAGGACAGTGCAGCTGAGAAGCAGAAGGCACCATGGATGGTCTGGCTACTCTTGGAATTTGGAGAACCTCCTCAACACACCATCATGTCACCATTTGTCCCTTCTCCTTCATTCAGGATTGTCAAGAGGTCTTGACAGTAGAAAGAAGGGGGTTGAGGGGACACTTCTGCCTTAGTGACACCCTGCTCTGGGGCTAAACAGGATGTGGCAGTGGTCCCTGCAGCTCCCATTTCCCCCTGTGGAGGAATTTCAATGAATTGGGAAGCCTGTACATTTCCATGGGCACGGGTGCAGGGCTTCTTTTAATAATAAAGTTTAACGCCCTATGGCTCCTTCCTGATCTGATGAGTGGCCTCCTCTCCTGTGGAGGGAAATCAGCTATAAACCTTGATGAGGCACAGAGATTGTTCCTGAGATTATTTCTGATGCATAGTTCTGTTAAATGTTAGCTGGTATATAAAATTACTGCCTTTGGTTTACCATGGAATTTCCTATTCCACAATCTGTAGCATTACCCAATGTAACAAGAATCCAATTTAGAGAAGTCATGACTGTCATTGGGCGCAAACTTAACCTTTGTTTATTGCTTATGCAATTATGTGTGCTTATTTCAAGGAATTAGGGGGGAACAGGGGCAAGTGTAAGGGCATTTTTAAGGAATTACACCTGCCTGGACTTTCTGCTGTTTTTTCAAGTGTTTTACATGCTCTAGATTTATTCCTTCAAATTGAATGAAATAGTGAAACCAGACAGAAAAGAAACCTAATAAGAGGAATGGCTAGAGCTTCACTTTTCAGCCGCACCAGTAGCCCTCCATTTACATACTCCTATAAATCATTCATATTTAACAACACAGTATTTAAGAACCACTCAGACAAAATGGACTTTGATCTTATAAACCCTTTATTACACTGCAAAATATTATCCCCGCTTTATATAAACATGGAGCTGCACAGGAGGAAGAGCAAAGCCCAAATGGCCATTTATTCATGTGAAGTCCCTCCAGTTTCACTGGGAAAATAATTTTGCATATCTGGGTGTAAGTAGCAGACCTGGGGTGTCACCCTGCCCTGTTGTATGTCAGTCTGCTCCCCAGCACTGGAACAGCATCTGCTGAGTCTCGTTCACATGTTTAAGTACAAATGTAATGGATAGGAGATGACTCCTTCCTTCCTTCCTTATAGATTTGCCTGGAGATCAGAAGCAACTGCAGCATCAACTTTTCCTCCAAGAGGAGCAGGCTGAAATGTTACCCAGCCAGGAGAAGCTGTGGGAGACAGCTTGGTAATTCATCCTGCTAAGTGCAGTCACCTGGATTTATAGGTGTATGCCTTGGCACCCATGTCCTGAAGCAACTCCCAATTTTTCTGCAAACTGGCTAAACTTCTGGGTTTGTCCAAGCCTAGGGGCTTAATAGGGGCAACAGACATGTTTTCCTCACTGGGCTGGCTGCTCCCAGACATTTCGGGTGCTGCTGGCAGGGGAGCAGGACATGTGGGCAGGGAAATTGACGACTCCTTGGCTTTTCTGGCAGGCACAGCAAGTTTGGCCATTTAAAACCAACTGATAAGTCCACCAGGACTACTGTCAGCCTCCTCCAGTGCTGGCAGGCATTCCTTGGTGAATCCTCCTCCAGCCAGTTAAGATGTCATCAGCCTCAGGCCTCCTCCCTTCTCACTGCCACGGGGGTAACAGGAACTGCACAAAGTGTAGCACACAAGCCAATGCCTTCCAATAATCCCTTCAGGGAGTAAGAGTCTTAGCCTTCCTGTGGATGAGGCATGCCCAGATCACCCCAGCAAGTGTAGCAGATGGCGTGTACCTGCACCAAGGTCCTCCCAGCTGACAGCTAACTTTCAGGGAGATTGGGGTTTTGAGGCACCCAGCCTTTGTGCCACTGCACATTTCCATCGTTTATGGTTTGGATAACCCACTTACCATGGCATCACCAGATGGAGCCACTTGGTTGGCATTTAAAAAATTCACCCTGGACTGATGTAGCCATATGAAGAGGATGGCAAGCAGGGATATGTGCTTGATTGCTGTCATGCCGCCAAATCTTCCCTGCAGCAAAGACAACCCGGCAAGTTTCACATGCTTTGGAGTTTTAGAACAAAAGTTTCACACAAACTTAATTAGCCCCAGATTTTTAACACAAGTATGCAGTCATACTGCCTCAAAAAAACCCCTAATTCTTATTGGCTGTTTCCCATCAATATGTTATCCAGTTGGCAGACCCATCACACCTTTACTAAATTAACAAGAACTCTAAAGATCTCAACGCTTAAGCCAGTTCTCTTTTCTTTCATATCTAATTTGTCATGTTGTAATAATTAAATTTCAAAGCTCGAGTCTCCACAGTTGTTTTGTCTTTCTGGCATTGTTTTTTATCCAGTAGCTGCTACAGCTTAGCACAAAGCAATGTCAGCCACCTGGAAGGTAACCGATCTCCCTTCTCCCCATCAGGTGTCCTGCTCTGTTGCTGAAAGATAAAACTCAATGCTATTGTATCATGTGAACTTGAATGGCTTTGTTACAGGGCCCTCATTTCTTTTTATGTTGATATTCCAGTAATCTTGATATGGTAAATATCAGGATACCTGGCTTCTCTGTATCTAATCACCTTTGTGTCCTTGGTGGTAACACTTGACTTCTGTGATTTGTCTTTGGCCACGTTTGCTGTTATTTTCAGGCTACAGACTCTCAAAATGGGTTTCTCTCATGGTCTCTTTCACTCTGGGTGTGCATGCCAGCACAAGAGAGTCATGTCCCGTGGAGGACACCCTGTTGCCGTGGCCAGTCAGGATGGTTTGGAGCCAAGGTCAGTTGCCCAGCTGGAAGCACCCCCTGTCATAGAGTGGAGAAGCCTCTGCTTCCCCTCTGAGTTTTTTAAAGCAACTGCATCTTGGAGAAGTCAGGTTTGCCTTCTTACTGACAGCACTCTGGTTTCTCTCTCTATAGTTTCCTTCATGCTTTGAAGCCTCTTTAGCACCTGACCTTTAGAGGAATAAATGTCCTTTGGTATGAAAGGGACCTGCTGTGTTCAGTCCCCCATAAAACTTTCCAGCTGAAAGCAGCCTAAAAACACATCTAGACATTTCAGTCTTTCCCCCAAAGGTGGCAATCAAGCAGAGAAAACTCCCCAACCCTTGCACATCCATATCCTATAAGGAACTGCCTTCGACCACTATAAATAAAGGTATGATCTTCAGCTGATATCAGTTACTGGAGCTCCATTGAATTGAACAGTGCTGGGATAATTTACACCAGATGAGCATCTGCCCTCAACATATGTTACATTATGATTCAACAAGATGGTCTCAGTTTGCCTTGGGGGAGGAGCTGCTGGAGTGAAGAGTTAGATTTGCTCATGTCTAGGAACGAAGGGCTGCAAAATCCCCGAGAGTGAGGAGATAAATAGGGGAAAGAAGGCATTTGGTTATTAGGCGTTCTTATTTCCAGTGATTAGGGTGGGAAGGAGCAGATTGTGTGGGAAACAGGCTTCCCTACACCCATTTTTGGCAGCTTTTGATTGGCCCCTGACCAGACATTTATTAAAACAGCCTCATAAGTTGCGGTCTCACTAAAGAACAATACAAACCCAACGAAATGTTAATGTATTCAATCTGTTACTGCTGAGATTTCTGCCTCCCCACCTCCCTGATTATTAGAGAAGGGGAGGTGGGGGGAACACGTGGATGAAGAAAGAGGGGGGTGGAAAAAGAAAAAGGAGAGTTTGCATTCCCTGCCTCAGCTGACAGATCTGCTGTAGCCTCCTAGAGTTTTTTTAGTTAGAACAAAGGCTCCTTGGTACAAGAACTGTAATTGGTTTTGAGTGTTCATACCTTTTAACTCAGCCCAGGTTAGGCATCCAAGGGAACTCAAAGCACTGACAGAAGGAGCTGGAACCATTGTAGAAAAACTCCAAGGGAGGACACAGGGCCCTCAAAAGAGGTATCTGACAACTGAAGCAGACATGTACTGCAGATTGTTTTCCTCAACAATCCAGATGAAAAAGTGTGCTGCAAACACTTGTCAGCTGGAGGTCTAGGATAATCTGAACTTCAGCTACAGGAGCAAGGAACAGGGAGGAAAAAAATACTTTGGCAAACAAAAACCCCAGGGCAGGATATGTGATGAAGCTTCTGAATGCTGATGGGGAGGTGGGAGGGGTTTTAAACCACCCTTATTGCTGGAATTTGTAAGGGCAGTGCATCCCAAACCTGCTGCCAGAACAGGTTTTGTGATTCAGCTTCTCTAAGCACCTGAACCTGCTCCGGAAAGCCAGCTCTGCAGTGGTAAATCAAAGGCCAGGACTTTCCCTCCAGATGCACATCCACATATCAAGTCACATCACTGTCCTCATCCCCACGTCCCTCGGAGAGCCCCCTCCAGACAAACTGTGCCCAGGCATTGTCTGGAAAGAGCTGGCTGGCAGTGAGCCTGCACCATGCCAAGGCATGTCCTGGCAATTAAAGAGTATAGATGAACATGACAAGTACTGAAGCCCATGCTGGGTCTCTGCTGGGTTCACCAGTATGGACAGATGCAGCAGCACCAGCTGCAAACAGCATTTCCATGGGAAAAGGATCAGACAGAGAACACACAAGGAGAAAATTGGATTTGCAGTCGGTGTCTCTGGTAACAGTCTGGGGTGCTTTCCTCTAAGGTTAACATTCTCTGCTTGAGAAGAACAATGGTGCTGGGGATCTGCAGGCACAGATGAGATGTGGTTGTGGTGGGTCATCCAGATCCACAAACAACAGACGCTTTTTGGGTGGGATTTTCACATCTGTTCTTCTCTGCCCTAAAACTGATTTCGCTGGGGCAAAGCTCAGAAAATACAGACTGCTTACAGAAAGATCTGCCAGCACTTTTCAGCTCCAGCAACAGTACTGAGGTCCTTGAATGGAGAGCACTTGAGTGATGGAAAGTGTGCAGGACTGTCTCTGTTTTGTTTTCAAGAGCTGCTTTTTTTGGTTTTTTTTTTTTTTTAGGTTTTTTTTTAAGCCACCTTTTGGTACAGGTATTACTGCAAAGTTTCTGTAACAAGTCCAGGTGGTGAAGGTGGAAGCTGGGCTGGATGCAGGAGAATTGTCATGTAGCTCTGCAGAGGAGTCCTGCATGTTCCTCTACCTTTGTTGGGAAAAGTTTCCGAGTTCAACCAGTCAGACTCCTCCTTTATGTCAAAATTCAGTGGGCAGTGTCATATTTATTAAGCTCATAGTGGCTTATTTATTAAGAGGGTCTTATCTTGAAAAATTAAATACATGAATAATTTTGCCTGTGCCTGTATTCTGTGAAGTGGGGGGAGTTGACAGAGGGAGGTAACTAGGTGCACACTCCTTGGGGGTTCATCCTTGTATGCCTGTTTCAAGCACTTTTTCAGCCTGAGGAAATACTATTTTTTGGTCAGCAAGGAGCAGCACTTAGAAGTAGATAGCAGACTCGTATCACTGCCATTGGCCTTTGCTCAACAGATCCCACAACCCAGCCTCCTGAGAGAAAAGCTCATGTTAGGCATGTAGAAAAAGCTCTGTTTATATATCAGAATTCTCTGTCTCACCTCTTCAGTTGAAGTCCTGGCTGGATGCATCTTATTATTCTGCATGATCAGGTCCAAACTGTCAGCGAACACACTGGCTCTACATAAAGTGGCCTCAAATGATGTGGGAGGGCAGAGCAAGAGGGAGCAGCAGACCTCCCTCATTGCTAGTAGAAATTTTGCACTTGCTAAGACTGGACAAGAAGGTTGAAGGACAGCACTGGGAAGCAGTTTTCCAGAGAGGAGGCTTCCCTTCCAACAGAGTGGTGGCCACATTTTATACACCTTGTGCAGCTTAATCCCAGTCTGAAAATTCCACCTGCATCCAGGTGGGCAATAGCAACCAACCTCTTAAATAAAAGGCAGGCTTTAGTAGGGCCAGGCAAAGTGCCAGCTGGTCACCACATCTGAAGCATTTCACAGAACTCCGCACCACTGGAGGAGCCTTAGAGCTTTAGACAGTCTTTCACTGTTGCAGTTCAAGAAGTTGGTGGGGGCAGTGATGTGAATCCATTCTTTAGGGCCTTCTTCCTTGGTAAGCAACAGTTTGGGCTGTCATCAAGAATGGAAAACAAGGCAAGAAGGGCTCTGGGCTTTGCCCAGCCTCATAATTCCTGACGATGTTTCCATTTTCCATCTGGTTTATTCTCTTCCTCCCTAGAAGAGTGCATTTCAGGATTTTTCCAGCATCTTGCAAAGCTTCGTTCAGCATCAGGAAAGAGTTCTCACTGTTTGCATTTGAGACGCAACAGGGTGCAATAAACTGGAAAACTGAAACAGTCCATGGCAGTACCACCAGCCATGGAGGTTTTCTCCTATGACCTGTGGAAGCATCTGACTGCAGACCATGACATCTGAATTTTGGGTCTGTGTTTGCTGAATGGAACCTTTTCAGCCAGTGTTTGCACCTCGGATGAATTTCTGACTTATCAAGAACCAACAGATTGTTTCTCAGAAGATGGTTTTGTTCAGACTCGTCTTTTTGTTCGCCCTAGGGTATTAGCCCTTCTTGAAGAACCGGACATATAATTAGAAATTAATGTCTATTTGCTTTGATGGATTTTGCCTCTTTTCTGAATCCTGAATTATCCACAAAGCTGCTACAAACAGAATAGAATGTATTTGTTCATCAAAAAAATGATTCACCCGTTTCTTCAGGGATTAATTCTCAGTTTTGTTCATGAGTGGCTTGTTGCAAATAGTCATAAATTCTACCATGTTGGGTTCCAACCCCGGAGTGATCTTTGTCTGGACTTCAATGGGGGCTTTGCATGGGGGGGGCCTGGCCACACAGATCTCATTGCAGGATTGGGCAATTGTTAGTTACATAAGTCATATGATGTTGTTTCAGTTCTCTGACTGGCTGGCTTATGTAACTACAGAACAATAGTGTGTATTTTGAATATAAAGGCAAAAATCGTGCCTCGTACTTGTTCTTCATGGGAGTCTGTTCAAGGGCTGGGTTCTGCTGTCTTTGTAAGCTATAAAGACATTTTCTTTGACTGTCTATTGGTTGGTAAGGACATTTGGAGTAGGTGACACTAGCAGAGCTACTGAGGTGTTCTGTGTGAGTTCATCTGAGGACTGTTTGCAAACACTGAGCGCACATATTCTCCCCAAGAGTAGCTGAAGAGGAAAAAACCCGAAGAGAACAACTCATTAAACCATCCAGTGATCTGAGTCCTTGACTGCAATCTAACTACTGATTTACGCCATATAAATGCCTACTTATCAAGTTTAATGTTTCCCTTATTCCGTTTTCACCGGAATAAAAAGTCCTAAAAGCATATTCGGTATTAAAAATGCTTAGGGCAAAACATTGTCAGGTCAATGTTTATTCTTAAATCTATTTTCCCCATTTTTTATTTCTGTTAAAATCCCAACCTGTTTTCTATTCAGAGAGAAAAAATAGGAATTGACAAGTTTGGTTTTCAGTTGGTGTCTTATTTTCGTTCATCTATACAATTCATGTCCAGAATATTTTATCACTGTCTCCTGGAGATTGTATCACAGGTTTTCAGTCCTCATCTTGCTTTGTTGTTTGGGGTTTTTTTCCTCCTAAAGTCCCACTTCTTGGAGTGATGTGATTACATAAACTTTCCCTACTTCCACTGTTTTAAAAGTAAGTTTCTAGTCGGCATTGTTGCAGAGAAAAGACTGAAAACATAAACCCTCAAGGCTGAGAAAAAGAATACACAATTTACCATTTTTTTAAAAACCTCATGATTTCTCAATCTTATGTTTTTTGAGGATAGTCTGAGTAATAAGTAGTAAAAGCCCAGGGTTGATAACATTGAAGCAGAATCAGGAGAAGACCATTGCTTAAGTTCATTCACCATGACCTGATAGTCTTCCAGACTCTCAGGAGATGGCATCATGCAGCAGGCAGGTACTTTTCCTAAGTCACTTGTCAGAGTATCACAGTATTGATAAGGTTGGAAAAGACCTTGAAGATCATCTAGTCCAACCTAAAATGACTTATGACACTTATGACAGTGTAAGTCTATCATAGCCTATTCAAAGTAATTTTGTTCCTTGTACATGTTGAATTTTAGCAAAGCCCCCAAGTACACATTATTTTTGGTAGTAAGCTTCAACAGCTCAGAAACCATTGTTGCAATCCACAGTGTAAATACTTGTTCTTATCCTTTGTAGTCTCCAGTGTAAACATGGGGTTTGATGAGGACAATGAACACATCAAGTCAGAATTCAAGAAGCTGCAAGTGATGCTTGCACGCCATCTTCTAACTTCTTTGAATCTGTTAACAAATCATTTCTAACCCATCCAGTTCCCAAGCTTTCAATTTCTAACCTGATTTCACAAAGGCATAGGAAGCAGGTTATATCTTGAGATGTGTAGCACAGAAGTGGAAGTGTTGCCCTTCATCTCCTTAATTTTTAACATACCTTGGAAACACTCTCATGTTCTAGAACTTGGAATTTGTGAACTTTCTTTTTCTCCTGTTTCATTTAGATGCCACTGACACAGATCTACTTAAGCCACTCTGGTGGTGGCAGAAAGCATAATTCTAGTCGAAGCTGTGCACTTTCTTCACGGCTTAAAGGAAGCTTGCACCAGCCACAGTCGGAGAGAACTATGTACATTGTGGTGGCCAGACTTTAACTGGTAAGTATAAATAGGACCATTCCTAGGGAACCTAAAAGCTGCTGAAAGCCATGACAGGAGCAAGCAAGAATATCTCAGGGGCAGTGTGCCTGCCCTTTGTGGATTTCTACTGTGTGGTACTTTCCCAAATCAGCACCTGTCACCCTTGCAGAAGAGAGGAAAGTCTTCTCCAGGTGCCACAGGACTTCCTTGCAAAAACCAGGCAGTAAAGACCACTCTTAAGTTTGAAGACAAGGTGTCTATGTAAATAGGTGAAGAATCAGCAAACAGCATTTCTTCTTCACTGCTCAGACATGCAATCAAGCTGTTTTATCTCCAAAAGTTCCATGAGTGACTATGTGCACACATATTCTCCAAACCAAATGAGAGGCAGATCATATCACCTGAAGCCTTTCATTAAGAGCAAGGTCATTTTGGAGGTTCTGGGATCATGCTCTGCTGACATACCGATCTCCGTCAAGCAGAGTAAGTTGTGAAACCAAAGCCCCAGGGAAACTGAGCTGCAAGAGAAGCACAGCTAACACTGTCTAAAGGACAATATTGGGTGTATGGGACTAGGATGAGTGTTGGTGGCAGGGGAATTTGGTTAGTGCATCATTCCTGGCACTTGTAAGGCACAATGCAAAAGAATTAATGACTTTCCCCACCTGAATGCTATTTTAATAAAATTCGAATGTCTTCCTTAGATGTCTCATCATTATTCCCATAGTTAGAAGCTGATTAATGGCATGCCCCTCAAACACATATCTGGGCGCATGTACAAAGAGTTTTTAATAGTCCCTAACAATGGCCAACAGCTGGCCACAAAACCAGATGATTCTCCACCCTTGTAAATTCATGCTCGCCAACAATAAAAAACCCTTCTGGCTACTAAAAAGCCTGATGGAACAGATGAATCTTGTTATGGACTGGATTTTATAAACAAAAATTAAAAAGAGGCAAACATTTTAGCATGTGCATTCACAGGCTGAAGACAGACATAGGTTTCACATTCTGGACTAGCCAACTGCATAAGTCTAATTTTTAGAGCTAAACTTCATATTCCAAAAACTTCTTTGAACACATTGCTGGGTTGGGTTGTTGAGGGGCTTTTATTTGTTGCTTCTATTTTTATTTTTTTTTCAAATTTTGCTGCATATCCAGTAAAACACTTGCTCTTTGAAGCAGGAGATTTTTGTCTGTGCCACTTGCAGGTGGAAATACAGGGGAATGATCTCAAAGTATTTGCACTCGGCCCTGCCAGAGGTTGGGCACATCAGCCCAATCATGTATTGTAACTAAATGCTACAGAAGGTCTGTGGTTGCTGCCATGAGCACCAGGGTTTCCCCAAGCCCCTCAGAAGATGGCAAGGTAAGGCATGGCCCTGCAAGACAGGAGACAGGGGACCCAGGCCAACCCTTTTCTCCCTGCAGCTCACAATAAAAGTCTGGGCTGGATCTATTTGCATTGCATTCAACACGGCCACATGGTTTCTGGAGCAGAGCTGGCCACCTCGGGCTGGCACTGGGAGCCTGGCCACACACCTCGAGCCATCTGCACAGACATTCCCCTGTAGTGGTGGCCCAGCTCCACGCAGGAAGTTGTAGCTACACCAACAACAAATGAAAATCTCCACAGACAGCACCTTCTCTCCAGCACAGTCCTTCTGTCCTCCTTCCTTTCTCTCATTTCTTTTCATTTGCTTTGATTTCTTTCCCTCCTTGACACAATCCTCCCTTAGCCCTGCAACTGGGATGTCCTAAGAGTGGAGCATGGACCCACAGAGAGGAGCAGCAACCAAGCTGTTTTGAGGGTGAATAGACTCACCAAATAAAGAGGTGGAGGTGAAAAAAACCAAACAAACATCTAAAGAAGGTTGTTTGTTTGTTTTTAACAACTATTTAATGTCAGGGCTAATTCACAAGTTTAATAAAATCAGGCTTTGTTGAAGATTCAACACCTTTAATTATGGCATTAAGAGCTCACAACAATTGCTCCTCAGACCTTCCAAAGATCCTTCAACAAAGTGTGTGTTTGAGTTGGGGACGGACAGCCTTCAGTCCAAATCTGATATCTTAGAGATTTTTGTTTTTTAAATAAACAAAGCAAGGAGAAAAGTCCTAATTCTAATAATAATGATGACTACAGTGTCAGGCTCTCATTAGACAAGAAGCAGCAGCAAATGAAAGAGACAAGCCTAATTCCTAGTTAGTCATCTTAAATATGACTCCTCTGTTAGTGGATTTCTGCAGGGATAAACAAGGAATTTTCACAGACCTGGTATGCCCCAAAAAAGATTTCTAGGAGTAAGGAAGTGAGGAATTTGACTGAAATCTTAGAACCAGCTTTATTTTTACTGCCCTAGGCATGATTTAGAGAAACATCAGCCTCCACTTCATCAAGCCCTGACATAGTTGAGCTCAGCACCTCATCACACTGAAAAGGACCCTTACTGATATAGAAAATGCCTGATTATTTACACACGGAGGGGGCTGGGGTGCAGGATAACCCCCTTGTAATCCAAGAGGAGGTCGTCAGGGACTTGCTGAGGGGCTTGGACCCTCACAAGTCTATGGGACCGGATGGCATCCACCCGAGGGTCATGAGAGAACTAGCAGATGAACTCGCCAAGCCACTTTCCATAATTTACCAACAGTCCTGGATTACTGGGGTTGTGCCACAAGACTGGAAATTGGCCAATGTGACACCCATCCACAAGAAGGGCAGGAAAGATGATCCTAACAACTACAGACCAGTCAGCCTGACCTCAGTCCCATGCAAGGTCATGGAACAGATGGTCTTGTGTGCCATCACACAGCACCTGCAGAACAACCATGACATTGGATCTAGTCAGCATGGATTTC
The DNA here is from genome assembly GCA_013390025.1 of Pitta sordida. Taxonomy (NCBI): domain Eukaryota; kingdom Metazoa; phylum Chordata; class Aves; order Passeriformes; family Pittidae; genus Pitta; species Pitta sordida. Next base: position 21,181 of record WEKX01006524.1, on the reverse strand, counting down.
GGAAAGGCAGGTCCTGCCTGACTAACTTGATCTCCTTTTATGATCCAGTGACTC
>WEKX01006523.1:119180-136262 GCA_013390025.1 Pitta sordida | reverse complement strand
TGCCCCCAGCTTAGTATCATCTGCAAACTTGCTGATGATGGATTGAATTCCCTCGTCCATGTCATCGATAAAGAGAAAGAAGAAGAAAATGAAACTGCATTCTTTTTTCTAGAAGCTCTGTTATAGTTTACGTATTGGAATATGAGTGGTGAACTCTGAATTCATTACTGCAAGTTTTGTTGTCGATTAGAAGGCATAAAATAGTGTAAACACTTTGATTGTCATAGGAAATTTCTTTCATCGAGGGGAAAATAAGGACAAAATACTATTTTGGGAAAAAAAATGGTCTCATGGCCTGTTTAGGCAAGCACTTGTACTTACTGCTACAGCTAGTTAACAGAATAAACTTAATATAGGGATATCATTGCATGGTAACAGTAATGTTTTATTGTTACTTAATTGTTACAGATAGAGTCAAACACTCTATTATCTCAAAGAATGAAGAATAAAGAAGCTGCCATTGATTATAACAGAACTACTGATTTTAACAGAACCAGTGATTTTCATCCATTATTATTCACTTCTTTTTCCTAAGATATAATAATCATGCTTACAGTATATATATTAAACCCTTTTCAAGTTCTGGTTACTAAATTAACATGCTATATATTTCCTAAAGTTAATATTTTTCTAGTTTTGTCTCTGATTAATAACTGGATAAATCTCTCATTATCTTCTAATGAGAGATGACTTATTAAGGCATACTACTTAATTAATATTACAGAATATGTGGAAGAATTCAGAAATGTTTTCCATAGCTTAAACATGTAAAATGAGAAGCATAGGAGAAAGGAAAAAGATAATCTTGTAACTGAGCCTCCGTGATTTAAGCACAGGATTGAGGTTAAGGAAATGGTGAGTTATATCCCACAAATCCATGATGCTTCCCTCTGAACTTTGGACAAGACACTGATATTTTCTTTGCTGCAGTTGACAATTCTGCAATGTATTTAGAGTAATACTGTCTTATGCCTTAGGGTAGTTTAATGCTATACATGTCTAGCATTACTAGTGTTACAGGTAATGTATTAATTTTTGAGCTGTACTTAAGCAAGCACTTCCATGATATAGTTGTAGCCTGGGTTTTTATTATTAAAAAGTGTACATAATGTATAATATCTCCAGGATATTTTTGTGACATAAATGTTTTAACTTACGTGTCTAAAGCACATAGAAATAGACAGAAGTATCAAAGTTGTCAATGAAGTTTCAGCTTTCCTGAATACTATACTTTTCGTTCATTTCCAGGTTGCATGTCTCACTCATGTAGCAGCTAATTATCTTAATTGCAAAATTGAAGCAAAACGCTGGGGTACTGCTCATGGGAGTATTGTTCCATATCAGGTAAGCAGAAAACATTAGAGCTTTTTTCCCTTGGAATTCATTATTTTGTGTATTATGAGATTGAGAAATGACTTTTCCCATGACCTGCTGTAGTCTGTAATGTGTCTGTGTCTAGGTATGACAAGGTTCTCTTGTTCATTGTCATTTCTGCATTTTGCATATTTCTTTGTCAGCAGTAGATTAGTAACAGAACACTGAAATAGATCAAAGGTGTTTGCTGAAACTGGATGACTTTAAAGCTGGTGTGATGACTTGATTGGTTTTCACTTGCCAGAGGAACCTTTTTTTAAGGATTGCCTGACTTCCCTACCAGTTATAAACTGAAATCTTTCCAATCTGAATTTTTTGAGCTTACAAGATTTTATCTTATGAGTCTACAAGAGCAGTCTAAATGACCAAGATAATCTTGCCGTTCTACATATTTGTAATTTTCTGTTGATTTTGCTACAAATCACTGCCTCAGTGAGACAACAGGTTGACAAAAGGAATTAACCAGACCTCAGATCTCCTCAGCAGAAGTCATACTCTGATACATCTAGTCAAGGGTTGAAATTCCTTAAAATAACATGACCTTTACCATATAAACAAGCACAGGAAAAAAAAAATTTCGCTGCAAGTTTTATCGTACTTTTGGCCAGGACGGGAAACTCTTACAGTAAACAAAAACTTTGTTCTTTTATAGCTGTCAATTTTGTGTTCTTGATGGAGATCATGCTAACCTATGGAGAGTTGGGCATATATTTAATTTTTAAAAATCTATTTTGTATTTCATTTATTTTTGCATTACTTATCAAATAGTCGTGTTTAGAACTATCTAGGCAGAGCCTGTATTTCTTAATTTCTGGACAGTCCTTTAAGTCCAGAGAGGAACAGTTTCCAGAGTTTGTCTGGGAGAGCTGCACTTAAACACCATTGAGTTTCCTTACCGTCTCCTTACTTTTTAGAGAAAGTGAGGGAAATTCAATGTATTATCTTCCCAGTGGTGAACATGGTGGTGATCATAATGAAAGGCTTGCTGCTTGTGACCATAAAAACTCTGAAGCAAAAATTTTCCATCATTGTGCAGAACACTGCTACTATCTAGTGTCAATGCCAGGCCTCCTCAGGCCTATCACTAAAATGAGTTGTTCTCATAAGAACTAAGTCTACTTGATCTAGCAGACTTTTTCTAGTGCTTGCCGCTGCATAACCAACTGTTTTGCTACAAATGATCTTAAGAGCAGTCGGGAGACTTTGTGGCTCTTCCTGCAAAAACGAGTTTGGTCCTGTAGTGCTCTGGTACTCTGGGTGTCACGGTGTAGCAGTAAGGTTGTGCTTTCTAGAACCAGGTCCAACATGACCCAATGTAACCATGCATCCTTTACATAAGTGCTTGCATTCTGCTGTGTTTCTGTGATGCGACCTTTCGGTGCAATCCTTTTTGAACTTTGGTGTGCTGAAAGAACAAAACAGATCTGAAGTGTCTGAAGCTTGTGTAAGCAAACCCCAAATCCTGACTAAACAAAACATTTTACCTTCACCATACTGCATTTAGCTGAATAACTGAAACTTGCATTCTTTTATGCTCTTTTGACCTTTGTTTTTCCACAGTCCTTATTATATTCCTTGAGTATCCTTTCTTTCTTTTTCACAGACAATTCTCTAGATATACAAAATTCTAAGAGATTGTTTTAGCTGTGTTCTGATTTAATCTAGATTAGTCATTATGTAAATAATATTTTTTAAAAAATGCGCTATATAAGATATGATTCCTGTGTTTCTGTATGCTGTTTTTACAGGTAGGTATTAGAAATATTACCTCAATATTATAAACAATTTTAATATGCATTTTCTTGTTCATAAACCAGTAGTTAGGGTGGACTTACTATGGGTGGAGTTGTGTGTCTGTGTGTTTATGGCTTGTCTGTTAACATTCCATCAGCTAGCATGGTTGTAATTCTGATTGTAACCATAAGAATATTATGGTTTCTAGAGGGTTTTTTCCCTTTACTGACATAAGCTATACTTAGGTTACAAAGCTCTTCCTAAACTTGAATTAACCCTCACTGTTGCTATTGCACTACTTTTATAGTTTGTGCCATTACTCATTTGTAATAGAGTTTAGAAAAGAACTCTGAAACCTGACTTTCATTCCTCATCCTAGTTGTTGAATGGAGTCTTTTGATTCCTAAACTAATAAGTGACGATCACGATGCTAATTTTTACTTTTTTATTTGTTTGTTTCAAGATATTTTATGCAAGTGAACTACAAATTATTCAAATAAAAAAACCCACATTTTTGAAAATCTATATATTTCTGTATACTTCAGAACAAGTAGCTGGTAGTGAACTATGTGGGATTTGTTTGGTTGGGTTTTTTGGCTTTTTTTTCCCAATGTCCATAACTATTTTGTTTTCCTTTGCCGTATTTTGAGGTTTTATACAAACAATAAATTATGAAGTGATACAGACCCTGCAATCCAAGTAACAAGTGTCAGATTATGTTAAATTGTAGAAGACTGGGTAAACATGAGACCCTTTTATAGATATTAAAAGGGAAAAATCAAAATAACTTACACAATCTATGTATGATAGCTGTCTCATCAGTCACACGAGTTCTGACCAAAATAATAAAAAAATGTTAAAAAGCAAAAAAAAAAGGTTAAAATTCTAAATATGCACATAAATAGTACTTTCGCCCTTACAATTGTTACAGTAAGTGTTCTGGTGATCTACTTGACACATTTAGTAGTGTATGCTGAATGCTATTGTAGCTTTTATTTCATTGAACTTCACTTGAATGATTTGGTTCCAAATATCTTTGCATATGTCTCTATTTTTCTTTCTGTTTACAATGTCAAATTTACTTTGTTTATGTCTTTGTTATTTCACTGAATTTCCCTATTGCTTCTTGACTGAAAAACTGCAGCATAATTTGTCCCTGAATGTGTTCTCTAGATCGTCTTTATTACTTTTCATTGTATTTAAACTCATGAAAATTGAGCATTAATGGGCAGATGGGTTTTCTCCTTCCTGAAACTAAGATATGTAACACCTTCGAAAATCTATTTCTGCTCTGGGATGAGATGTTAAGTTTGGTGTGCAAGGGCTTTCATACTCTGTTACGTTTTTTCTATTTTGCTGATAATATGCTGACTTTGTGGCATGATCATCTGTGAGTTTTCAGTTCTGTGTGTTCATCACCAGAACCCAAAGGGAAGAATTTGAACTTTATTTGAGTGTGCACTGTCTTCCAGGGTTCCAATAAAGCTGTCTGTAAAGGTTTGCCATAGATTTTCAATGAAGGTGAACTATGCAACTTGCCACAAACACGAAGTACGCTGGGTTCTTTTCAACCAAATTAATTTTAGTTCTGAAACATTCATGAGAAAGTATCTATTTTGAGCATATCTGCTGTTTAATCAGAGCAATCTAGCTTGAATAGGTCACTCTTGTGATACTGCATGTAATTGCATCCAAATTTCCTTGGTTTTAAGTGTTAATACACAAACCTTGATTTCTGAGGTCTTCTTAAACATAATGAGTAAAATTTTTCAAAACTAGTCATATAATGAGACACCTTGTTTAGCAACAGCTGCTCCGTGATTATCAAGAGGAAGTCAGGGCTTAAAAGCATCCAGTTTGCATAATTATGCTAAAAAGTAAAATTTTCTTACTGTCTTTCATTTGGGCTGATAAGGTCTTCCTTCATTCTAGTGGTTTCAGCACTGTAGCTGTCTTGCCTGTACCATGCATGAGATCCAGCTCTTGCAGATATCTAATGAATATGATATTATTTGTGTTCTAGATTTGGTCCTAAGACTCACAGGGTTTTCTTACATGTATTCAGTATATTTTCAGAATGGGCAAAGGGCACAAGCGTTCTGAATGGAAATTGAAAACAACAGATACTAAAGAAATTATTATTTTAACCAGTTGTCTTTCCTGATGACTGACCTATGCATTGTCGTATCTCGTCAGACCCAACATTAATGTTTTTTGTATTAGAGCATCACTTAGCTTTCTTTAAGCATCAACTTCCTTTTGTGCTAGGCATAAAATTTGCTTCATAGGAAGAAACTGTCTCAGTGAGAAATGTGTTATGAAAACCAAAGTATAAGCTCACAAGGAAGCGAGGGATATGAGATATTATGAAGATGAATATAGTCATAGATATAGTAAATATCTCTCCATTATTTTTATCATATGTGTCTCATAGTTTTTGGTTGTGGAATTTCATACTGTCCAGGCGGCTTACAAAGAAGATCCCACTTATGTCACTTGTATCTCATCACAGGAACAGAGAAATGCAGTAAGTTATTACTTACATGATTCATCTGGAAGAGATGCTTTTCACACAAAAGTGCACCAATTTACCAATTTTTATAACTCAGCTCTGGAGAATCTCTTGGAACTTTTAATCTCCCTTTTTTTTTGTCCCTCCCATCCAGCAGGCAGGACAGCAGAATAATGTCAATCATTTGGAAATTTCAAACTGCTTATTCCACGCAAGAATGGTGATGTGTAGTCATTTTCTTGTCTGTCTTTATGTGGTTTTATTGGATATTTCTGCAGTTAATAAGTCTTGGAATCAAAACCAGCAAAGAATAGAACTCGGATTGTTAGCAAAATTTTGGTTTGTGCATGAAATGCTCCTTAAATAAGTCCTAAATGGAAGAAAATCTTTCTGCTCTGTACTAGGCCAGGCTAGGAGAAGATAGGACTTATGCACAGGAAAGAAATAAAATACAAGGGCTATTTAGAAGTTTTAAATTCAGGCAATGAAAAATACCCCTTCTTACTCTGTGAACATTATCTACATAGTACTCACCTGGCCTGTTTAGACTGCCTCAGGGCCCATTGTCCTATATTTTTCTTCTGAGCAATGAAGCATGAGTGGTGTATCCCACTTGATATGAAAATTAAATGTATTCACAGATCGACTGAATAGCAACTTTGTGCTCACAAGCAGCAAAATGTGCTCTCTCACACTGCATGGATTCAGTTCCCAAAGAACAGTTTGGCCATTCTCAAGATAAATGTCTGTGCTCACAGGGTGAATAGCCAATACTTTAGTGGCCTTGAACTGCTTACCCAGAAGTTTGTTTCTTATCTATCTTCTTCCTTTGTATCTTTATCTTACAAGGCACAAGAAAGAGTCAACCCAGAAAAGCATGTTGTCTATAAAACAAGAAAACAAGATTTTTTTTGCTTTTTTTCTTTTTGGTCAAGTTTCTCTTTGCATATTTCCTTACAAGATTTTTTCGAAACGTCCTGCTGTGGTGTGACTAGATTAACTACTGACTGCACAAAAATTTTGGTCTCTACTGTGATTACAGAGGATTACAGTTTGTACTTTGGTTAGTAAGAAGTGCTGGAGTACAGATTCTGTTTCCTTGCCATTTTAGTCATTGAAAAAGTATAGTGGTCATCCGTAGCAATCTGTTTAGAGAGCTACCCATTTATGAGTAATTAATTCTAGTTATTCAAACCTGACAGCATTATGCTGATAATTTTGTGGGGATCATCCTTCAGTGAATTTTCAAACCTCTCTCCTGGGCTCTTTGGAACCCAATTCAGTACCCAACTACAACTTGGGTAGTTTTAGGTGTATGATTATTGTATGATGTGAGATGTAGTTATAAATTCATTCATATAAATATAAATTCTGACAGAGACAGCGCTTTAAAGTAGCTAATGTTCTATGCACATAGAATAGACAGTTTTTACCCATACACAGAAATACACTTTTAATTGAAACCCTGTTACTGTTTTTTCGGTTTTTTGTCCTGAAGGAAATCCTCCCATACAATTTTGCCTCCAAGATATTTTTTAATGTCTCATATACTTTGAATTCGCAAAACAGTTGTGGATAATCACAAGCAATGATCATTGACAAATGAGACTCTCTAATTTTCTTTGCCAAGTAATTGGGCAGTGGAATGGGCTGCCCAGGGAGGTGGTGGAGTCACCGTCCCTGGAGGTGTTTATGAAGAGACTGTGTGTGCCATGGTCTACTTGACATGGTGGTGTTAGGTCAAAGGTTGGTCTTTTCCAGCCTAACTGATTCTGTGGTCTTTGATCTCCTCCTGGGAAATGTCACAGACTATTCTTTTATACGCATTTGTATATGTGTCTATATATAGTTTTGAATTTGCATATTCATTTACGCTCTTTTAAACTAAGTACTCATTCTGGTTATTAGTCTGTGGTCACATGAGAAGAACTCAAATGAAACTAGGATTATAATACAGGTGTACTGAGGTTCAGTGTCATTTAGTGGACATACTTGTCCTTTATATATAGTGTTCATGGTTTCCTCCACATTTATCCATTGCTGGAGTGAGGAATCTCATTTGTATTATTTGCAGGAAACATATTACAGTTTTACTGAACATTACAGATTTGTATATCGATATCAAACTGATCTCTTCTTGAGAAGAGCAGTGTAATAGAGCCCTGATCGATAGAGTGCTCTTCAAATTGTACCTGATTGGAAAGTGGGGAAAGTAGAATATGGGCCTGCTAGACTGTGAGGGATCTAGGTTGGTGTTACACTCTGGGATGTGCTCTCAGTCTCTGTACGGGTGTTAGGTGGTGAGTTGGACTAGATGATCTTTGTGGGTCCCTTCCAACTCATAATATTCTGTGATTCTGTGATTCTGTGACTGTAGAGGAGATATTAACTGCAATAGGATCACTGCTTTCTTCTAATCTGCTTAATAGATCCAAGGCAGAAGAATAAACTTTTCCTTTTCTGAACAAATGTTTCATAGTCATTGTATTACTATACAGTGCAGCAACTGATATGTATTTAAACAATCTGAAAGAGAACTCAGGAATCTGCGGCGGTGTCACTCAATGTCTTCTGACATCATCATCCTGCATACATATATAGATATAAATAGGTGCTTGCTTTCGCTGTGTGAGGCTTCTGACAGTTTTGGTTGGAAAAAGTTATGGAAGTGTATGGCCACTAGATGTCATTCATGTAATCTAGTTTTTGTTGGAGCATTTATTTCTGTTGAGCAATGTAGGATGGTGGATACAAATTATCAGCATTATTAGCAGTTTTTCTGTATCCTATGCTTTTGATTTTATATGTGTATGGTAGGTTACAAAATAATATTACGATCGTCTCTGTGATGGGTTGGAAACACCACTTAAGTCTAGAATTCCTCTCTTTACCTGCTTTTGCCCACAATTACATTCATTGTTTCATGAGGAGTTGTGTTATGTAATAGCGCCCAGGTGAGCTGTAGGTGGTTGGTAACTATTCTGAAAGGAGAGAGAGACTTGAGTAGAGATGTAAGGCCATTATGCCCTAAAGAAATACAAAAATATTATGTAATCAATATATTTTCCACCTAAAATATGTTTTTTTCTAAGATCTTTATACCTCAAAGGACAGTTCTTTAGAGAAGTGCATATCTAATTAGGAAAGGGAGCTCAAATTTCATGAACTTACACAAGTGGATTTATATACTTACATATCTTAGCTATAAACCTATACTTATGATACTTTATTAATATCTGAGGTGTTTCAAGTAGAATCACTTTAATCTAACTTAAATAAAATACCCTGTGTGTGGACAAACCAAAAGTGCATCTGACCATTCCATCAGATGGGCTGGTGGAATCTCTCTACTGATTGGTATTAGTGAAGAGTTCTCTCACTCCCCTCCTCCTTCCACCCATTTTTGTAGTATGACGTGTTAGTAACTGCTAGACAGCTTCTGGGAAGCTATATCCATTGAATAGCAACTGCTGCAACACTGGTCTGTGCTCTGTCCCACTTTCAACTTGGAGCAGCTACAGTGAAACTGGAAGCTGGAGATCGCAGCTTCCTTCAACCTCCCTTTCCCCTTCCATATGGAATAAAGAATTTCTCTGCCCTGTGTAGTCAGCCAGAGGGCAGGATGGGGAAGTGATAATCCTCTTGGAATGAGTACTTGCATGAAAAATGATAAATGCTACATTGCATGGGGATTAACACTTGCTTATGACCTTGCTTTTAATGGAGTGATGCTTCTCTTTCAGCAATGTGAAGGTTCACTGTACTTGTAGACCTGATTAAGAACTTTTAGCACTATTCAACCAAAAGGGAACCATCTGCCACCAGAAGCATAAAGCTGTTCAAATCTGTTTCTCTCTTTTGCATATTGTCCTCAAGAATGTAAACTAGTTACTTTCACATAACATTTGCTTCCTTAAAAGAATGCTTGTCTCCCACATCTCATCACAACATTCTTCTTCTAGCATCATGAGAATTGCATTTTTGCTCACATTTAATACATCTGTTTGAAGTCCCTGCTTTATCTCCATGAAACTCTGAAACAGGACTATCCAGAGCTAGTTTAATAAATGGAATTGCTATATAATCACAGAATATTATTATGAGTTGGAAGGGACCCACAAGGATCATCTAGTCCAACTCACCATCTAACACCCGTACAGAGACCGAAAGCACATCCCAGAGTGGTAACACAGTCTAGTTCCCTCACAGTCTAGCAGGCCACTCCGAGCCGGAAGGGACCCAGGATCATCCAGCCCTACACCCCCCAGCTAGACCATGTCACTAAGCTCCTCATCGAGTCTTCTCTTAAACACCTCCAGGGACTATAAATTACATCTGTTCTTGTTTCTTTGATGGGAGAGCTTATGTTATCCTGTGAGGATGTTCACAGGGTGGGTCAATCTGTGCGTGGAGTTTGTGAAGGTTGTTTGGCATCTCTAGATATATTAGGTATTAAGCACTACTTCATAAAGATTTACTAATCAGTAGAACCTGATTGCTACTTTGCAGGATGACCCCTTTTTACAGAAAGCTGATGTATCATGCAAATTTGATCGTAAAGTTGATTTCCAAGCACTGATGTGTGCTGATAAATTTGGCATGGCCTTTATAGTTTCCTCTAAAATTACTGCAGTACTGCTACAATAATGTTAGCTCGACTATGGTACCACAGCTGTGGTACTCCAGTGCATTGTTGCCTCTGGGGATGTAATGGAAAGGATGGTGAGAAAGCTTCTATTTTATTTTCAGAATTGACTTATACACCTAAGAAATCTCAGTCCTGTTGTGATCTTAAAGTATTGAAGTTTTAAATGCTAAATCTACTAATGAAAGTAAGCTTTAAATATGCAGCTGTAGGAGTAGTTAAAATATTTTGGAAGACTTATTTGGAGGACATGAAGATTTATGTTTGCTCAGGGGAATTTTCCCATTGGAGAGGGAGCCGTCCATCCCAAGAATGGGTTGTGCTTGTTTCTCTCTCCTCCTGCATTCCAGAGAAGCTCTCCCTGCTATGAGAAGGTAAGTTCTTGCAGACATGTTTGAAGGCCCCCACAGCAGGATGCGTGGGCTTGTAACACACAGAATCACACAGAATATTCTGAGTTGGAAGGGACTCACAAGGATCAGAGAGTTCAACTCCCAAGTGAATGCCCATAGAGGGATCGAACCATAACCCTGGTGCCATGAGCACAATGTTTCATCTATCTGAGCTAATCTCAGGGTCATGTCATCTTTTTTTTTTTTTTAAATTTTTGTATAACCTAACTCCCCAACATCCCATTACCTAGACAATGTCACTGAGTTCCTCATCCAGTCTTTTCTTAAACACCTCCAGGAATGGTGGCTCCACCACCTCCCTGGGCAGACCATTCCACTGAGAGATCACTCTCTCTGTGAAAAACCTCTTCCTCACATTCAGTCTAAACCTCCCCTGGCGTAGCTTAAGGCCATGTCCTCTTGTTCTGGTGCAGGCAGCCTGAGAGAAGAGATCCTCACCCATCTGGCGGCAACCTCCCCTCAGGTAGTTGTAAGCAGCAATGAGGTCACCTCTGAGCCTCCTCTTCTCCAGGCTGAATAACCCCAGCTCCCGCAGTCGCTCCCCGTAGGGCTTGTTGTCCAGTCCTTTCACCATCCTTGTCGCACTTGTCTGGTCAAAAGTCCTAAGAAGAACAGGGGGTGTGTCTTTCACCAGGCCCAGTGTTTTTTAACAGTGTTAGGTTTAATGTTCTTCAGATTTTTTTTTGTGTTCTCACCTTTCGAATTAATTTTTTCCTGTATATTTTCACGCCTGCATTTCTGGGGCGTACCTGCATTATCTTTTTTCATTCAGTGCATTTTAATGTTGTTTCCCATGCTCTTTGCTGCAATCAGATATAATGTTACATGATGGCAAAACACGTATTTTTACTAATGCCGTCACTAATAAAATGTAAAGGTAAAAATACTGAAATATTTATTCTAAGGATTTGGATATTATTTAACTCCTGTGACTACCAAATCGGTTTGGATTTCCTTACTTTTTAATAAGTAGGAATTTTGCTATGAGACTTGAATTCAGTTGTATTGAGAGGGATACGGGTGAAGACAAGGGGTAGATTTTAAAAAAATAATTCTCTGTTTTGACAAAACCGTACTTCCTGACCATCACCCAAAACACACAATACTTGCTAACTGGACTTTACTCTTCAAATTAAGCTAGAGAAATTGATCTTACATCTGTATCCCCAAAGGAATCTCAACCAGTTTTATCCAGTCTACACCCTAACCTTAGTTCACGTATATCTGGGTTAGTCTTGGCAGATGTTTTTTCCAATTTCTCTTCACCAAAAGTTTTGCAATACTTACTACAATCTTGTTTAGGTTGTTTTCCGTGCCCACTGAGAGGAGCAAATTTTTCAATAGCAAAGATAGAACCTGGATTTAGGAAAAGAGTTTTGGCTACATAGTTAGTGATGTGTTGTGGCATTTGATTGCTGTATTGTGTCTAGCAAGTTTTTACATATATAAAGCATACGTCTACAGTGTTCTTATTCCTGGATTCTGTGAAGCCAGCTCATTCACGTATCCTCCAAGGTTGTATTTTTTTTTGTTTTTATCTCTGACATGATTTCCACTTTGAACACCTCTTCCAGTGTCATGTCCAGATCTGGGAAGTGCCTTAAGTGAGTTATTCATGTTTTTGAGTAACATGAAGAGCTTTTACCACCTTTAAGGCACTTCAGAATAGATTGCTTTAGTTTTTTTAACAGGATAATGTCGCTGTATCTCCTTCGCCAGGGTAGGAGGACAGAATCGGTAGGAGGACAGAATATAGCTCTACACCTAAGCTTTGCTGATTACTTACCAGATACAGCTTCAGTTTGATTCAATGTTAAAAAGTTCTTGGGCTTCCTTTCTCTCTGTTCCACGACTTTTGCTTTGTTTCACCATGGATTGTTTTATACAATAGCTGCTCATCAACAGTTACACTGATGACTTTGAATCCAGTTCAGCCTGCAGAAGTGAGGTTGCTGGAGTGGCCTCTGAATCTGAGGTAGCAGCAGCTTAAGCAATTGCCTTAATTTGATCTTGGTTTATGTCAGGGTACTCAAATTTTGAATGAGGATGTCCATGTGTGGGTTTGATGAACTTTTCAAACTTTGACCATGTTAATTTTACATCATTAGTCATTTGTCTTTTCCTTGTTGTTTCTAGGTAGATGAATCTTGAGATGCCAAAAAGTAGTCTTGTAAGAGTATGGAAGACCCAACTTATACATTATATTTTATATTTTTCATGTTTTAGGAAACTACCAGGGTATAGAGTAGAAGTTAAATTATCTTAGTGGAAGGGCTATTCTTTGCCAGATAAAAATAAAAAGCAGACACAAGGTTATCCTTTAATTTGCTGTCTAGTTTATAAGCCATTGATTCTTGTTAGTTGTGCTTTATGTGGAATGGCCATAATAATAAACAAATAGGAATTTGATATGAGTTCAAGTAGAGAAACATTAGCTGAATCTATGTAGCAGTTTAATCTTAACATAAAGACAAGGAATATAAAATATTATAAATACCAATGTTAGTTTGTATGATAATGCCTCTTCTAATCAGAGACAAGTTTTTGACCTTGTCAAATTTATCCTTGGCATATGTAGTTATGATAGTGTCTGGGGAATTTTGACCGTGAATAAGAATTGGTAACAATGCAACAAAGAACAATGGATCCTGAGTGTTATTTTTGTGCTTCCACAAAACCATGAATAACTTCTTCCTCTTTTGTGTACCAGTTTACAGTATTTTGTTTAATTTGAGGATTTTAAATATAGGAGTGAATGTTTTGGAGTAATTCTGATTCCACTTGATTGATTCCTGATGTTGCCCATTTTTACGTACCCAATTTACATTCAGCATTTTGTCAAAGCTGGGGGATAAATGAGAATTAAAAATGACCATCACATGACTGTCAGAATCATGAAATAATCTGAGATTTGTTTGATACCTACAGTGTTTACTGGTGTATTTAATGGGTGAATGAGGAGGAAGGCCTTAGCCAAGAATAGTATGTATTTATGTATGTATTAAGAGTCTGATTAGGTAGCTCATTTAATAGAATGTTCTTAGTGATACCTCTTAGCACTCATGCATAATTATGCTATCTTTTTGCTGTTACCTTTTCAAACTCCTTGAAGATTCTTAAGTAATTTATTTCCTGCCATTGAACAGTTTTGAATAATAATGATGAGTAGAAAACAGTTAAATAGTTTATTTTTTCAAGTACTAGGTTCTGACAGTAACAGAATGCCAGTGGTTTTTATAGTGGTTTCCTGTGCATCTTGTGTGAGCATCTTCAAACATTTGTCATATTAGCCTTTGTCAGAATAAAAAAGATAATATAAATAATTTGTAGTCAAGAGATTGGACTGAAAGTTGGAAATTTAGTTCTACATTTTCTTGCAAAATAGCTATGTTATTTCTGATTTGGGTGCTTGTTGCAACCCTGTTAAATCTGATGCTGTTTTTTGGGTGAGTTCTCTCCCAATCCATTTTTGATACAAGCTAGAGCAGTTTCTTGAAATCATCAGTAGTAGTTAGTTCCAGAATTTCCTCTGCTGTTTCCTGTCACATCTCTATCTGAGATTTGACTTCACTGTTGTGATTTAAGTAGATCACTTTTGTGTGCCTCTCCATCTGTAAAATAGCTGACTGACCTAGTCCTTCAACTTTTCTTCTGTTTGGTCTCTGTTGAAATAGTAAGCTGTTCATAGGCTATTGAAAAATGATTATTCCTGCCTTGCGGGGTGTGACTGCATGGCATTGAACAATGTAACTGTTCAAGTACTTATATGTGAACTAGTTTCAATGCTGCAAGCAGGGAACAATCATAGATAAACAATCTTGGATGGGGCTATCCCTTTTCCAGAAGATTATCTTCCACAATATTGGTCTACCCAGATATTTGCCTGACTTGTTCTGGGACTGCACAACCCCCTCAGCAGTTCATTTTAGTGCTTCACTATTCTTCATCTCCGTGGCACACAAGACAATAAGCTAGAAGGAGTCAGATTAGACATTAAGAAAAGCTTTCCATTAGAGAAGCCAGTTTCCTTCCTCTTTTCTGTAGTTTTTTATGACCTTATTGATTGGAATGTCTCAGACTTCTCCAGGCTAAACATTCCCCGAGATCACACTTTCTAGAACTTACTGTTTTTCTCTGTACTTGCTTTTTGTGGCATCCAGAACCAAATGTAGTACATTACTCCAGCTCCAGTTTTATCATCTTGAAGTACAACAGAAAGAGTATTTTGTGAATCTTGTGGGTTCTGCTGATGATCTAAAATGCCACTTTAATATTACCTTGCTGTTGCAAAGGAATTTTTGTTTAACTCATGTTCAGTTTGTGAAACATGTAAATTCTTTGTTTCACATGAATTATTCATGTCAGTGAATTACTCATGCCTAATTGTAGAACTTCCCAGTTGATTTTCCTTGTTGAATTTTACCCTCTTGCTTTCAGATTTAATTTCCCAGCTAGCTGCAAACATTTTCAGCTCTGTCTAGTCAGTCTAGTACTTGCAGTTCCTTATAGCTTTTTGGCATCTTTAAATTTGATGTACATCCTTTCCTCTCTCAGTATCTGGGTTTTTAATGGGAATCTTGAAATGATCCATGAACAGTTGATAGTATTTTTTCACATTGACAAATAATTCATAACCCCTCTGAGTCGTATCCAGTCAATTGGTAATGTTTTCTCATGTGACTTTACTTAGGTTGTACCGCCCTCTCTGTAGTCTGATGTGCAAAGACAGACACCTAAGTCAATGAATTTGTATTTTGCAAACCAATATTGGCTGCTACCCTTTCTCTAGTTGTTTGGTGAGGAATGTATTTGTGTACTTCTGGGAGGTAAATGCTGACATATGATTTGCCTGATTTTATTATTTTTTTAAATTAGTCACTATGCTTGCACATTTCTAATCTCTAGTATCTCACTTCTGTCCCCAAGATGTTAGTGTGCAGCTTCCTCAGACTCTTTTGCAAGAATTCTAGAAGAAATCTTAGCATATCGTGACACTTGAAAACACTTTTTGGAAGTGTGCTCTCAACACAGCATTTTCAAAATCTAGCCCAAGTTTTGCTGTATATTGGACTGGGGATGTGTTTGTGTAGTGCGTAATAGAGTCAATAGGTATTTTTTTAATGCAAATAGCAAGCAGCTAAAATACACAGTGCGTACTGTGAAGTGTAAGCAGATGGGCTGCTCTCAGAGATTGTCAATGTTCATAGGAATCAAGAAGGTTATGAATTAGTTTCAGATGGCACTGATTATTGTGCTGGGCATCTTCAGAAGACTTAATCATCTAAATTAATCCTTTAAAAATGGAACTTAAGTGTGACTTCAAGGACATGTAAGATCTATGGGTTAACTTCTGTGTTAGGCTTTATGAATTTCACTTGGAAATGGAAGTTAAAAAATTACCCTCTTGAGGAATATGTCAGTTCCAGGTTTTATGTAAAATAGTGTAATGAATTTATGCAAGGGAACACTGGATAGACAGTAAATTTACTGTAAAAAACCCCAACTTTTTGTAAATGAGGTTCCAATATTTAAATATTGACAGACATACTGATTATCTTCTTGTCTAGCATTAAGTGTTTCACATCCTGAAAATTATAAGTGGCATAATAATAATGAAGTTCATAAAGAAATAATGTCTTATGTGTTTATGTACTAGTCTCTTGATTACACCCCTCCCCTTTTCCTCCCTGTATTATGAGTTCCAAAAATTGCTTTGGTGGAAAAAGAAGGAAGACAGCTGACTCCTTCACATAATTACCCAAGTTGACTTGGCAGCCATACTAGACTCTGTATACCCTTCATTTTAATAAAAACTTACTCAGTTATTTGGTTTTTTACATCTTTGATTTCAGTTGCTTGAGGGAATCAAGACCCTGTTATTGATTTTGTGAGACTTTACTGTCCAGATGTAAAATGGTATTTTTTTGATAATGTATATCAGACTCACCGGACTCATCAGTAATGTATCAACTCATCAGCACGTAGAAGGGAAAGCAGCTTCTACCTCAAGCTCCAAAAATACTGAAAAAAAAAAATGTTGGTAGTTTTTGTTTTAGATCATCTCATGGATTTTAAGCCAGTCTTACAATTTTGAGGACATCTGAGTGATTTTAAGTATGCAGCTGGGCATAATGTACCATCTGCTGTAATTCCAGCAAGAGATGCTCCCCTTGACATCCCTATCCCAAAGACTTTTCTGGTAACATTGCTTCTAAGCTCTGCATCCATGACTTCTAGAGAGTAAGCAGGCTTTTGACATGTCTGAAAGGCTGTTAAGAGGCTTACCTTGTATCACAGAATCACAGAATCACAGAATATTATGAGTTGGAAGGGACCCACAAGGATCATCTAGTCCAACTCACCACCTAACACCCGTACAGAGACCGAGAGCACATCCCAGAGCG
>WEKX01006523.1:40931-118540 GCA_013390025.1 Pitta sordida | reverse complement strand
CGTGTCAAAGGCTTTGCTAAGGTCCAAGTACACAACATCCACAGCCTTTTTGTCATCAACCAGTCGAGTCACTGGATCATAAAAGGAGATCAAGTTAGTCAGGCAGGACCTGCCTTTCCGAAATCCATGCTGACTAGATCCAATGTCGTGGTTGTTCTGCAGTATCCACTATATTCAAAATGATTTTCAAATCCATTTTAGTTGCTGTGATGTTGCACTCCAAGAATGTCTTGAAACATATATGTAAAAGAGCTGTAATGAGAATTAGAAATGATAGCAGTTTAAGCTCAGGCAGGGAATATGCTGTGTTTGCCACATGTGAAATAATGTAGTGCTGCTTTTTCCTATTGAGGGACTAGCACAATACTTCTTTTTTCAAAGAATATTTGAAGTATAAAAGACTAGGAGAATAGATGAGTCCATATTGCAGACAGCTGCTTTTTTTTGCTGATGACCTAAGTATTTGCTCTAGTTGGGAAGCATCAAATTGGAAATTAAAACCCTGACAATGCATATGACGAGACTTTTAAAACAGCAGGTAGGAGTTATGCTCTTCAAACAGGTAACCAGAAAAAGGATGAGAGGCAAGAATATCTGGATGCCATTTGGACTAGGCTTTCCTGCTCAAAAGCAATTTGTACTGTAACAATTATTTTCAGTGTAATGCTGTGTGGACACTTTTCGAATATGAGCCAGCAATACAAAATAAATTTGGGAAAATATACAGTGATCCCCCACATATTCGTGGCTCGCATATCCATGTATTCAATTCATTGTTGCTGTATTTTCAGTGAGTTGTGCGACTGCGCACACGTGCAGAATGTCCCGGACCCTGGATTTCATGGCCGGGAGGCACCAAGGGGCGCTTCCTCTGCTTTAATGAGGTGCTACAGTGTGAGCCACACTCCCAGGACCACCCCTCCAGACTTTATTAGTGGAGGGTGTGTGACTGCAGGCTGGGAGTAGTTGAGTACTCATGGGTTCGGTATCTTCACGGATTTCATAACTCACGGGACTTGCCCAGACCCAACCCCCAGCGAATTCCGGGGGAATCACTGTATTAAAGAAAAAGGGGTGCTAGAAGTGGTAATTTGAGTTCTAGAAGTTAAGAATTTATTTTTTATCATTCTAGTTCTCTGGGTTTTTTTCTAATGTGTGTCCTAAAAACTATGAATAAACTCAGATAAACTAGAGATTTTTCCTTTAATTTGATAACATCCATGAGGCCAGTATTTGATATTAATTCACAGAACATATCTTGCTGTAAATGGAAGTGAAATTTTAAAAACTGGTGGATTGATCCTAAAAGACTCTTTTCAGAATGTAGAAAATTTACTTTATGAGAAGTCAAAATCTTTGTCATTGTTCATGCAGCTACATGTAATTGTGATTTTATCAATTGTCATTATACTGCACTGAGCTATTGCATTGCATTGCACTGAGCATTGCATCACATCTAAGTGATTTCCCTTTTAGATTAATCTGCCAGTGAAATTAAGATTACCAACTTCCTAAAATGAGAAGGAATGTATGGACTTCAGCATCATACTAATTTCTCTTGGAAATTAGTTGCGTGGGGCAATCATAAAATTTTACCGAGCTAGGACATAGCTTGAGCATGTGGAGGTTACAGTGATTAGAAAAGGAAACTGGAGTATTGTGTGGCTATAACCTGTTGTTTGACATCCCGTGCCTGCTCCTGTGTAATTTACTTGCCTCATTTGGTCACCTGACTGAAGACATTGAGTGGGCTACAGGGTAAGTCAGGAAATTCAGCTCTTGGCTTTCCAAGTCCACAGCTCAGTTGTTTCCTCTTTGCCCTTCCCCCTCCCTCATTCTTCACAGCTGGTCACCAGATGCACAGTAATAGCTTAGGCCAGGTAGGGCAGATATGGACAGATACATATGGATCGCATGCAAATCTGCACTGGATTTTTGGAATGCAGCAACTGGGTGAAGTTAATGTAGACCAAGATTTCTTTTATGTTTCGAGTTTTTAAAACTAGTAAAAAAGAGAGACAACAAATTCACTTTATAGCCTTTCCTTTTCTCTACTACTACTAACTGAGAGAGGTTGGGATTTTGCCAAAGTATTACACATTGCTCAAGAAGATTACAAAGAAATCCCAGACATGCACTGGAGACCTATTAAATTTAACATTTCTAAAAGATATTTTCAACAGCTAAATACTTGTTAGAGCATTGTTTTCCCCAACTTTCAAAAGTTGCTAGAACTCAGTCACAGATAAGAACTTCCAGCTTTTTTAATTGGTATATGAATTGAGTTTAAAACCAAATCCACTACATTTCCTGTGATAAAGGAAACAGAGACTCTTCAGTTTGGTTTGTCCTTAATTTGAAAATCATGTTCTCAGGAAATCCTGCATAATTATTTTACGTAAACAGAAAAAGTAATTATTTGCTTGGGGCTCTGTTTGTGTGGACATGGGGGTGAGCAGAAATAGTGTAGATTCTGGAACTCATGTATTATTGATAATATCTAGAATAAAGAAAAACATGTTCCAAATAAGGTGTTTTTGTATTTTGTCATGGATGATCTAATAGGAGGAGTTTGAAAATGCTTTCTTTTTTCCTCTGTGGGTTCTAACTGTTTCACTGAATTTCAGTAATGAGGGCAATTAAAAATGAAAAGATGACAAATTTGTAGTGAGGATATCTTTTTATATCTCTTCATATGTTCTTGCCTTGTCTGCAAACTTGCTTTTCGTCATCTGGAAACGAATGAATTGTAAAAAGCTATTGTAAAAATTCTTCAGGATTTCAACCCTCACATCTTTCTCTGCTGTCACCCCTTCATGGCCCTGAATTTACTTTTGCCATTTGTAACAGTTCAATTGAGGGTTCAACTTCCCCTCTGAGCTTTTCTGATTTCACTTACTGTTTGAATATGATATATTGGACTTTGTTTTCTCTAGAGTTAGTATGAACTCTACACATCACACAATTGATTTTGTTTTCATTTGGAAAATAGTGTTACACATTTTGAGTATAAATTGTGCAGTGAGTAGGCTGGGGGTTTTGTGTGGGTGGAAACAATCTGTAGAGTTATTGCAAGAGTTGAACCCTGTTTAGTTATAAAACTTTTGAAATAAAAAGCCCGAGATTTTTAAGGAACTCTTTGTAGATTATTTTTTTTTAAAACAGGATGTGATTCAAGCTATTATTTAACAAGAGGATTCGACAACCTCACCAAATGAAGAGAATTAAGTATGGGAGCAGGTGCATGTTTACTTTATTTGAATTTGTTCATGGCATTTTCTAAAAGTTTAAAGTTCAGTATATCACTCTTAACAAACTGTGGACATGAACAGTCATAGCTTCAGTGCAAAATTGGAAGCAATTATAGTCTTAAGAGAAATTTCAACACTAAAATTGCTCATATATAGTTTAAAGTGGAAAGTCCGGTTAGATTCCTTTTTTTGTGTTCTCACATGTAAACTGTGAGTTATGTAGTAACGATAAAATGATAGGTATTTCTTGATAGGTTTTTTAATCCAGTGGAACAAACAGATTTATTCAGTAATCATTGTAAAAGATATTTTAAGAATGTTAAACCAAAATGGTAATTATTAAGTGACCCTATGTTTCAGTGAGAAATACTTATTGTGTTACATAGCTACATGTAGCAGGACTTGGAGTGGAAGGGTATTCTCAGGAGCACTGAATATGGTTTGAAATGTCCGCTTGATGATGTCATACTTGTGTTAGATTAATAACAAACATATTTACCTCTGCTAAGTAATCTTGGAGGGCTGAGTAGGTTAAGCTACTACAAAATAGTTCCCAGACATGCCTTTTTTTGTCCTGTTGTATTTATTTTGTAAGTACATATGCCTGAAAACTTGATTGCGAATTCCCATTTGTCTTGTATGATCCAGGAACAAGACTTGAGTTCTGATTATGAATTCTTGAGACACCAATTTTATGGAAGTAGAATATTCATATATATGGGCAGGTTAACTGTTTTTCCTCTTTCAAGAAAATTTTTAAATGCTCCATACTGTGATTTTTGTATGTGTTATTTTTGAACTAAATAGTTGTTTTGGTGGATAATCATGCTGGAAGCAGGATGCATGATTTATAGACAAACATGAATTTTATTCAAAACCCTTTGATATAATTCTGAAAGTAGAACTAGTTACCTACTGGGTATATTTTACATGGTTTTAAGCCTTGTCTGCAAATTTGTGATATACCCATGTTGTCTTTATATAAGAAAATGTTAGGACTCCACCACCTGCCTGGGCAGATCATTCTACTGAGGGATCATTCTCTGTGAAAAAGCTCTTCCTAACATCCAGCCTAAACCTTCCCCAGCGCAGCTTATGATGATGTTCTCTTGTTCTGGTGTGGGCAGCCTGAGAGAAGAGATTCACACCCACCCGACTGCGACCTCCCTTCAGGTAGCTGTAAACAGCAATCATGTCACCTCTGAGTCTCCTCTTCTTCAGGCTGAACAACCCTAGTTCCCACAGTTGCTCCCCATAGAGCTTGTTCTCCAGTCCTTTCACCATCCTTGTCGCCCTTCTCTGGATCCTCTCGAGCAGTTCAACATCCTTCTTAAACTGGGGAGATCAGAACNTCAACCAGGCAAGTCACCAGTTCATAAAAGGAGATCAGGTTTGTCAGGCAGGACCTACCTCTCCTAAATCTGTTTTGACTAGATTTAATGTCATTGTTATTTTGCAGGTGCTGCGCAATAGCACACAGGAGTTGTGTTATAAATTGTTTATAGTTGCTGTGTTTTTAATAGTGTGTTTATAAAGGTCTTAATACATCTAAAGAACATACTTTACAAGATTTTCATTCTGTTTATAAATAGAGATATTTCTTTTTTTTTTTTATTCCTTCCTCTTCCTTTCTATTTCTAAAATTACTTTTAGGAACTATCAGAAAGTAACAAGTTTTAGCAGATATTGCCAAGTATGTTTTTTTTCTAAACAAGGGGAATATGATAGTTTATGAGAAATAACAGTTAAATCTACCTCTCAAAATTTGATTTAAATCTTCCATTAGATTTTCCAGGGTGCTTCAGTGAGACCAGGACCCTTATTCTTGCAACAACTGCTGAGCTTCCAATCTTGGAAAACTCTTCTGAGGTGAAACTTCTCTTTGTATTCATTTCATTCATCATCATACTCTTTCAGTCTATGACTTTGCTCAATAAATTCAGTATCAGCTACTTGAAGTAGGAAGTCCCCTATGTCTTTTCCAAGACTTATACTTAATATGTCAGCAGACATTTTGTGTAAATGGATAGAAGAGAAAGCAAACCCTCAAATTTATTTACATTTTTCACAGAGAGAGTAATTGCATATTGGAATGGGCTGCCCAGGGAGGTGGTGGAGTCGCCGTCCCTGGAGGTGTTTAAGAGAAGACTGGACGAGGAGCTTAGTGACATGGTCTAGCTGGGGGGTGTAGGGCTGGATGACCCTGGGCCCCTTCCGGCTCGGAGTGGCCTGCTAGGCTGTGAGGGATCTAGGTTGGTGTTACGCTCTGGGATGTGCTCTCGGGCTCTGTACGGGTGTTAGGTGGTGAGTTGGACTAGATGATCCTTGTGGGTCCCTTCCAACTCATAATATTCTGTGATTCTGTGATTCTGTGATTTAAAACAACAACTTTATTGTATCTACTTTGATTAACTCTTTCCTTGAACTATGGGAGGAAAAAGAGACTTGAAAAAAAAAGTGAAATCAAATTAGTTTCTACATTGATAAAAGCATTATAGTATCACATTTTCATTGGCAAATCCTCTTTTTATTTGCAGCAAAATTGGCAGAACAACTGCAGGCAATTATGGGCTTCAATTCATCAAGGTATCTAAGCATATGTCTAACTTTAATTGAGTGAATAGGCATTTGACTTTTGGGGATTATTCATGTTCGTAAAATTAGACATATGCTTAAATAACTTGGTGAATCAAGGCAATAGTGACTTAATAAAATGGTGAAGACATAGCAAGCAACTGTACCTTGCACCGTAGATGTTATTTGATTACTCTGATTGTTCAATAATATGTAGCTCTTAGTTGGTGTATTTTCTCATCCTTAATAAGGTATCTAGGCTTATACTTTGTAGTTCTGTGTTTATCTTCTTGACAGTACTTGCTCTATACCCAAAGAGAAAACAATCTCTTAAATAAAAAGTGAATTGAACCTGTGGAGGGCTGTTATGACTACTCTCATGTAGGTTAAATACAGTTAGTAAATCACTGTTTTATTTTACAGGACTGCAGCCCAGGGGCAGGAGTACTGTGCATTACCTGCCAACTGTTGTTTGTTAGATTTATTAATTTAATTTACAGGCATGGTGCATACCATGACCAGTTTGCACCAAGAGACATACACGTTTCACCTGAAGAGTTTCCTTAGCTAAATAGACTTGATTTTACATTTTAAGCATTAATTGCATTACAGAATAATGCCTCAGACCCTCCTTAAAGCATTCTATGAGAAGACTATATTCTGTTGTTTCAGAGGTGCACTGTGCTGATATTCTGAAGAGTTAAGTGTTGATCAGAAAGAAACAAAAGAACATGCAGTGGAGAGCAGTTAAGTATTGCCAACTCAGATTACTTGTGGTTTAAAAGTGGAACATCATTTTAGGCAAGGGTTTGCAGTAGAGACATTTCTATACCTTGAAAACCTAGGCTTTAATCTTGATGTGCGAGAAGGATGTAATTTTGCTCAGTCAACTTAGTTGATACCAAAATAAAAGAACAGATGAAGAAAAAACCTAAATTTAACTGCTGGCATAATCGTTGATGCTGCACTGTCTAAGCAGAAGCACCCTTTGTCTTACAAAGAGAACTATGTGCTCCTATGTCTAGTCAAAATAGAGGTGTTTTCACAGCTTTGATCAGATTAGCCCTTTTCTCATTGTTGTGTTTCTTTATTCAGTACAGTCTTACTTTTTCCTCAGTAAAATTGCAATCAAGTATCTGGTGTTGCTGCAGTATATCAGAAGTAATAATTCAACTTCTGTTTATTTTGTTACTTGAACTGAATTGCAGGGTGGTGCTAGGAAACTTATTTTTTTCTTATAATAAGGATTCTAGAGCCTGGACTTACAAGTCAGTTCCTTTTCCTCCTCTCTTCAGATTAAAATGCCTTCTCAGAGTAAGTGTACCATTTTCTCTTATCATTATGGATAAGTTTTAAAGTAGTAAATTGTATTGCTGTGATTTGCCAGGTTTCTATGGCATCCTGCAAAAATCTGGGTATTTGTAAAATTGAGGAAAACAGGAATTATGATTAATACTTTAGAGAACTTGTAGTATCATCAATTAAAGCTACATAGAATAGGCTTATGAAACAATGAATATTGGCTATTTGAAAGGGATTTTTTTGTTATTCTAAAAAACACAAGTAGAATGCAAGAAACACCTCTAAGTGGAAGTAAGTATATCCAGTTTGTCAGGTGACCTTTGATGAGCTCATCAAACTGAAAAATTTGGCAATTTCATTTCTGTTTATTGGATAATGGGAACATATAACTAAGATAATGTGACCCAGGTGTACAGGAAGGAACAAATGAGTAGAAAAGAGATGAGGGTTATACATCTGATGTAGATAAAGTATGTATGATACCCTCTTATTGCTTTGGTTCTTTCTACTTATGATGTCTTTCTGTCATTGCCAAAAAAATAACTGGACAGAATGCTATGGAGGTGCACAATGGACATAAAAATTAGCAGCTTTTTTTTTTTTTTAGAAATAAAAGAAAACAAACCCCAGATTTTTATTGGTTACAACATACTTAAATATCCATATATATATTGTCAGAATATTTTCTTTGAAGCCTCTACATAATTAGGAGAAATGTAAGTAATGTCTTGATTGGGAGTTATTTTCTTATCCCATTGACTTACTAGCACATGATTAAGATGTGGTTAGTGAGATTTTGATATGTAACCTATTGGAATCCTGAAGTAGGTTTGTGGTTATAAAATAATTCTTTCATGGGTGAGATTTTAAAACCAGGAAAATTTCATTTTCCCTTGCCCTATCGTATATAATATCATGTGTCATTTCAGAAGAACTGTTGCTATCCCTCTGGTTTTGAAGTTCTTTTGAGATAAATTTAGTATAGTGATAGTTATGTGTTATATACTGTTACACTACAAATTGATGAGGGATACATTGCAAGATGGACACTGCCTTGTTAAAGGAAAGCACTGGAAAATTAGGCTTTCAAGTTGCCCTGTGAAGGATACTTGTAAAGCCGTATTGTTGACACATTAACTAGAATTCCGTAGTGAAGGAAAATAAAAACAGACAAAAAGAAACAAAGAATAGGCAAATATGAATTACAAGAGTACCACTTTTAATAGTATAATCCGAAGAGCAAACCCTCCATGCACAGAATAAGAATTCCTTCAACATGCGTCTCTTGACTCACTTGATTTTGGTATTTCTTGCATTATTTAACTTTACATTTTCCTTGCAAGTAGTATTGTAAGTGGTTCTGAATTGTAATGCATATGCCAGGGGGAAGAAGGCTGAAATTCTTCTGGTACTATGGAAGTGCCACAAATACTCAAGCATTTCTTTTAATGCCAGGAATCAAAAGCTGGTATATTAGATAGATCCCATTGGAAACGGGTGCTTCCTCAAGTTTTATCAACTGTATATGTAAAAGAGCTGTTGAAGTTAAGCAAGATTTATAGATTTCCAAGCATGTGAGATTTCTGAAGAAAAGGATTGTTTCTGTGTGATACATTGTACATAATTTTTTCAACTGGCAAAAAGAGGGGACTCCTTGGCGAATACTTTGAAGCATTATAGCATCTGCCAGCTGGAGCATTCCATGCACTAAATCTGGGATGCTTAGTGAGGACTGTGTGTCAAGTACAGAATAATGACTTTTCGAACTTCAGGTATGATTTTTATACTACATATTATATGAGAGTTGTAAGAAAATTGTGTCTAGATGGAGTAGGACTACAAGTTGTATATACTCAGTTTGATCCCTTAATAAAAAACGAGTCTTATGTGCCTTTAACTTTTGTATTAAGGCTTCAAGACTAATTTCTCATTATATTTCAGTGTAACATAATGGTTTCAGACACTATGAATTTCTATGGTTAACTTGTTGATTGACCACATACAGTATGGCAGGGAGGCATGTGGAAGTGTTGTCAGGAAAGAAACAGCTACTGTCCATTCAAATTGGAGGAGAAAATGGAGGAGACTGCTGAGGTGAAGAAAAGTATACATCACTGTTGAGAAACAGAAACATTATTGGAATAATGTAATATTGGATGTCTTTATACTAGAGTAGCAATTAGATATCCTATATGTTCAACAATATTAGTTTCCTGATTGACAAATATGCAAAGACTGATTTTGTTATTTGACTTCTATAGCCTGGTTTAATTTCACTGCAAGAGCTTGAAGGGTAAAGTAACCTAAAACATCACATTAAATTTAACTATATTCATTCACGTAAGAGTCAAATAGAATAGAAATACAAAGCTATTTTTGAGTAACAAGAACATTTTTTGTAAAAAATAAAACCATAGAGTTTTGTTTGACAATTTTTCAACTTGAAAAGACTAATTTAAACCACATTAAACTGAAAGAATGCTTGTGGACTAAATCCTTCTGAGTGTGACATTTCAGTGTGGAGTGTATTTTATTCATGACTGAATTCAGACTTCAGAAAAACTAGTTTTGAACTAAGTTGATTGAAATCTTTCAAGGCAGTCATAGTACAGGTTTTTTATTAAAAAGGATGTCTGTTTGTATGTATGGTTAAAAAAAATAGTATTGCATGGAACTGATATCTCAAAAGTTGATTGGAAAACATAAAATTCCTAAATTTTTGATTAGTGATTTATATTTTTTTTAATTTAAAATCCACTTTCAAGTGCAACTTCTTTGTTTAATAATAGTGCCAAACAAAAGTGCTTTGGTGATGGATTGTTTAGATTCTGATTGGTTCTTAGGTCAAACTAACTTGGTTCAAAGTAATACAAACTTTTCTGGAAGTCCTTTACCCATATTTTGGTGTGCATATGTTAGTTATGGCAGTATTCATATTCTTACATCTAGACTTGAATCACAGAATCAACTAGGTTGGAAAAGACCTCTGAGATCATCAAGTCCAACCTCTGACTGAACACCACCTTATCAACTAGATCATGGCACTAAGTGCCACATCTAGTCTCTTAAATACCTCCGGGGGGGTGACTCCGGCACCTCCCTGGACAGCCCATTCCAATGCCCAATCACTCCTTCTGTAAAGAAATTGTTCCTAATGTCTAACCTAAACCTCCCCTGGCACAGCTTAAGACTGTGCCCTCTTGTCCAATCACTTGTTGTCAGGGACAAACAACCAATCCCCACCTGGCTACAAACCTCCTTTTAGGCAGCTGTAGAGTACAATGAAGTCTCTCCTGAGCCTCCTCCTCTCCAGGCTAAACAGCCCCAGCTCCCTCAGCTGCTCTTCGCAGGACTTGTGCTCCAGTTCCTTCACCTTGTTGCTCTTCTTTGGACATGCTCCAGCACCTTGAAATCCTTCCTAAATTGAGGGGCCCGAAACTGGACGAGGTGTGGCCTAAGCAGTGCTGAGTACAGGGGAAGAGTAACTTCCCTGGTCCTGCTGGTCACAATATTCCTGATACAGCCTAGGGTGCCACTGGCCTTCTTGGTCACCTGGGCACACTGATGTTCAGTGGACTGTCAGTCAGTCAGTCAGTCAGTCAGTCAGTCAGTCCTCCTTCTGCCTGGCCACTGTCCAGCCACTCTGTCCCCAGCCTGCAGTGCTGCATGGGGTTGTTGTGACCAAAGTGCAGGACCTGACACTTGGTCTTGTTGAACCTCATACCTTGGATTCAGCCCATCTACCCAGCCTGTCCAGGTCCCTCTGAAGAGCCCTCCTACCCTCCAGCAGATCAACGCTCCCTCCCAAGCTGGTGTGATCTGCAAATTTGCTAATGATAGACTCAATACCCTCATGCAGATCATCAGTTACTACCCTGATACTGGGAAGTTGTAACATGTGGATAAAATTATCCATGTGTATATATACCTGGGTTACCAAAAGTTGAGTGTTACACTGACAGAGAGGTGCTTTCTCTTCTACTGGAATTACTTTGTGCACTTATATAAGCACTTCTAGGAGTCCTACTCTTAATGAGAGTACGTTCTCTAGAATTACAGATTTTGGCCACTGTGATCCTGAAAATAAATAACTGGAAAAAATGGTTTAGTTTATTAAAGTTATGGACAGGAAATATTACATGTATTTCTGATCTCTTTTACTGAGTCACTCAACATTTTAAGGACATAAGGACTGTGTGTTCCCTGCACTCAGTGGATATAGACATTACAAAACTTGATGTGAAGATATAAAGGAAGAAGTTCTCGCAATCGGTTGGTGGTTGAAAGTGGCAGCATTTCAACACTGATTTAAAAAAAGCATCCCTATGCATCTGAACTTATGGACGTGCTTAATTAGATCCACATGAATTCTTTCTGAAGACAATGAGACAGATTAATTTCAATTGGAAGGGACCTACTTTGGTTTAATTATTGCACAGAACAGAAATTGATCTAAGAATATATTTAAGTGCTTTTTTAACTCTAGAAAATACAGATAAAATGAGCCAGAATTCAGTAAAGATGTAAAAAGTATTTTTGAAGAGATTCTTAAAAGCAAAACAGTCATAGTTTATTTCAAACATGATGTGAATACTGAAAATATAAACCATTTCCACAGTGTCCAACTAAATTAATCACAAACTCGCAAGGTCGTAGAAACTGTTCACATGCATTCACCTGAAAATATTCCAATATCAATAAACAGACATGAAAGAAATATCTTTGTGAAGTTAAATGATACTTAACAACAATAGAATAACCCTTATTTTTAAGGCCAAAGAGATTTTGCTTTCAGCTTATAAGATCACAATATGCTCATGATTTTCAGATTCCAAGTTACTCTAATGTTTGGAATCACTGTAGCACTAGGGAATATTTATGCAGAGGCAGCTAGAATACAGTCAATACTTGTGCTGAAAGCTAGCTCAGATTCTCTCTATTTAATCTCCAGTTTGTTCTGTAACTGCAGTACCTTTTCTCCTGGTTATAGTTTTTGAGATACAAGAAAAAGGACAAAATGTATTTAGAGAAAAGAGTGGTAACTATAACATACATGCTTGCTCCCAAGAAATACTTGTCACGAGCTGTTCTCATTTTACTTCTATATCTTTCTTCTGAGCTGATGCATATTCCCCTCTTTTATAAAATTGATCAGATCTTATGATATGTCATTGAGATTCTTATTTCAGATAGAACAGAGTTGCTCTTAGAGTTCTTGAAATAGTTAGAATTACAAAGTGGTGTTTGGAGAGTTCTCTGGAAGCATGACTCATCTTAATTCACAACCTGGTCAACATCTCTTTCTTTCATTTTGTCATTTGCTTAAGTATATGAAAAATGTCCACCTTATTTCAAATTTGGTATCTGTGGTTTAACAGTTTGGCGTTAGACCCAAATTACAACAAATAATATTATTTTAGCTTACACTGTCAATTTTTTATACACATGGGATTAATAGCTGTACAATGTCTCTGAAGCTGAAAGTAAATGCATCTCTCTAGTTCGTTTGGTGCTGTAGAGACATAAATGGTCATTAGTACCCTGTATTTGTCTTTATTACATAATGCTTGTTTGGAATCTGCTGCTGTTCATCTCATGCTAAATTTTTCATGGATTGGGGTGCAAAACATCTTTGATGTATAAAAATGGGGAAGGTAGGATGTTAACTTTCAGGGCCCTGGTGGGATTATGGCAAACAGTGGCTGCACTGCACATCCAGCCTGTGTATCACACATCCTGTCCAGTGTCAGCAACCACTGCCCCCTGTCCCACTCCAGGTATCCTCTCTGCGTCTCACAAAACTTGTACATAGGCGGCAGAAGCTGAATTATCTGTGTTGTACTTGTCATACTGCAATGCTTTGAGTACACTGGCAGTATAATTCAGTCTACAGAGCTTCCTTTAAATCAGCAACTTTAAGTATTTTTTTAGTTTCTTTTGATAACATCTGTATTTGAGAACTGCAGTTCTTCTTATGAATTTTTTGGAGTTCTCTGGAAGAGTGACTTGGCATCATTCACATCCTGGTCATCGTCTTTTCCCCTGCTATGACATTTGCCTCAGTGTGTGAAAAATATCTCATTTTATTTGGTTTCATAACATGACTCCAAATTTGGTGCTGACTTGAACTTTCTATCCATAATCCTTTTGGGCTCATTTTTCTTCCTAGAAAGCTAAAGCCTGGGCCAGGTATACCAGTTTTACAGTCTTTTGCAGCAACTCTTGTGCTAGTGGTTATATGTCAATGCCAGTATAATTAAGCATCGGTCACTGTTCTCTAGGCAATGGAAGCATCTTCTTTTGACATCTGTGCATCTTCCTCAGTCTGTACCCTTAAAATGACCTGCTGCCATCCTGTCAGGGAAAAATCTGCCTGCTTTTAACATCTTTCTAGCACTTACTCTGTTCAGTTGAATGGACTCATAGTCCACAAAGGACAAAGGTAACTGAATTAAGTCCAAAGATCATACTCACAGGTTCACAGGTTATTCCAAGTTGGAAGGGACCCTCAGGATCATCTAGTCCAACTCCCCACCAGCTAGACCATGTCACTGAGCTCCTCATCGAGTCTTCTCTNTCCAAAGTGAAGAACCCGGCACTTAGTTTTGTTAAATCTCATACTGTTGGAGTCTACCCATTTCTCTAGTCTGTTAAGGTCCCTCTGATGGGCCCTCCCATTCATGTATGTATAGTTTTCTTCTTGCTGTGATTTTAAGGAATATCTGTCTACAAAGAATGAGTAGCCCAGAAAGTATTTTACACTATTTTTTTGTCATGGACAGTCAGTTTGGATTGAGGACTTTCACAGGGAGTTGCTGGATAAATAGAAATTAAGTGGGACCCACAATTTTGCTAGTTAGTATAGCCCTGGTTGAATGTAAATGAGATATTTATTGGGACCACTGAGCAGTCCACAGGTGCTGTTCAACCTTACTCTTGTGAAATAAGTTATATACCTCTTATTGACCCTCTCAATTTGAGTAGGACTTGGCTGTTTTACTTATTTTGTCATGTTAAGGAAGGAATTGTTTTTAGTTTTTATTTTGGTGTGATTTGTATTTGTTATCCTTTAAAGACAAAGAATTTTCACATGATAGTTTTTGTTATTTAGAGTAAACAAATACAGTAAATTTGGCCTTGAAGTAGATATTACATTCTTTTGATGCTAAGTGTCTTTGACTGCTTTTATTGTATCAGAGACTCAATTAAAATGTATTTCTACAGTTTTTAAATTTATGAGTTCTTTAGTCACTTGCAGGCAAAAAAGAAAATTTTTACAATGAGAAAATTCCTTTCTTCTTATTTGTTTTGTAATTTCAGTAACACCCATAAGATATATGAAAAGACATGGTTTTTAATCCTTTTTAAAACTGGTGTTCACTGCAGAAAAATTACGACTGTGAACTCCAGACAAATAGTGACACACAAAGAAAGTGCTGTAGGGTGACACTAAAAGCAGATTGTGGTTCTTGTAAACCTCTTTTTTCTTTTTTTTTTTTTTTCTGTCTCTATTTTCTTTCTCTCTCTTGTATATCCTGTCATCTTTATTTATACTAAGAAATGAGGGATATTTTTATCTCCATAATAAAAAGTGTGTTATTACTACATTGTTGAAATGAAATTCTTAGTGCAGAATGGTACATTATTTTCTGCAGCGAGATGACATAGAGTGTGCAGGGGACACACTACAAGGAATGTTCAGTTTTACGATGTACACAGTGATGCTCTCAGTTGCTTGATTTTTTGGGGGCATAGTGTAGTAAATGTCAAGAGCCTTTGAAACATTTGAAGCAGATGTTCTGCTGCCAAACTGTAGCATTTGAACTCAAAATGAAACAGTTCCCTTAAACCTTGACATTAAGTCTTAACAGTTTCGCTTCCCAATTGGATGTGGTATGAAGAAGATAAATAATAGAACTGTAGCAGGATAAAATATTTATTCTCCCATGAGGTGGGGAAGAAAAACATGTTTAGCATTTGCTTTGCAATTTTATTTGTTCTGGCTCATTTCCCTCTTATACTCACATATATACATTTCCAGGCACATGTTAAAAGCAGTAACTAGGACTTGGCTCAGGCCCGGTGTCCTTCCTTTCCCCTTCCTTTTCAGTCTGAGTTTCTCTCACAGCTTCCCTTAAACTCTCTCTTTGTCCCCACATTCCTTTTGGGAAGCATTCATCAAAACGTTTTCACTCATCCAAAATCTATTATGCTGAAGCAAACTGATCAATTCCTAAGGAATTCAGTGTGAGCCTTTTCAAATGGGAGTGCCATATACAAACACCTTAATAAAAATGGCTTACATTTCCCAGGCTCTCAGGACTTACTGCACTCACTGTCTTTGGGAACAGTGTGGGTGTGAAGAGGTCACCGCAATGAAAATATTTTAATTAGGTGTCCACCTTCACTTTGGAAATGTCAGGCTCCATTTGTTATTTGTCTTATGAACATATTCGCATGATGAGAGTTTCTGTCTGATATTTTAATTATTCTGCTGGCTTAATCCAGGTATCTCATCCAAATTACATTTGTTGTGTTCTTTGGTGCCTGACTGATAGCATCATGTTATAAACACTCAGAAACATAAGAAACTTTTTAGGTCTGGCTATGATGAAACCTATGGTGCTAGTTTAGGGCCCTTCTCCATGTGCTGTACTCCTGTTTTACTCGTGATTTCAGATCAGCGATGCCTTCCCCAAATAGAGTCAGTGCTCCTCATTTGAGCAATATTGGAGGAAGATGTGGACTTGGGCTGCAATACCTTTTCTTCTGGCTGACAGAAGTCATCTCTTCTGTGACCACTTTTTTTCTGTGAATCCATCCGATGGCAAAGCATACAGACTTTGGAAAGTGGAAGTGAAATTCAGCAGATAGTGTTTATTTTTTTTCCCTCCAGTACTGAGAAAAGGGGGCATAGAAAATGAGAATACAATTATCTCGACAGCGATGAAACAAAATCCTTTAAGAAAAAATGGAATTTTGGTCAATAAGCACATTCTTACACATATACACGCATATGTATGTATGTATATACATATATGTGTATATACATATATATATATGTATATACATATACATAGTTTTAAGACTACAATGATAGGTAAATTCTCTGTACTTACTAAATTTTCCCAGTCATTCCAATTAGACACCAGAAAATGCTTCTTGTCCCTTTTGGGGAAAATGTTGATAAAAGGTATCAATTTAAACATCCATTTTAATGTGTAAATTAATGATTAAAAGACTGATCACTCTATAAACTTTATACAAATATTTGTGCATGAAAGCAATGTGTACTCTTCTAAGGAAAATTCAGTACGGACATCATTAGTATGGTACAGCATGTCTAGTATTTGTTGATTATGGGTGGGATATTTTTGTTTTATAATAAGGTCTGTGTAGCAAAGTTGGCAAGAAATCTGTACCATGTACTTGACTAGATCGTGGAGCCAGAATGTACAAGTGCACTTTCAGTGGTAACCTTATAAAGCAATGCTTTTAACTGAGGAGCAGTACTAAACATGGCCTCTATTAACGTCTTGTACTGTGATTCTGCATTGCTTTTTGAATTAGGGTTTCCTCTGCACCATTCTGTCCTTTAATAATCTGGCTGCTTCATTTGGCTTCCTACTGCAACCTTGTTTCTAGGGAGGTCAATATTTTCTGTACAAGCTGCAAATGAACTAATGTTTTCTTCAGATCAGCTTCTATTTAGCCTCCTATAGAATAAAAACATTCCATGAGCTATATACATTCATCTTTCTGAAGGCTTAGTGTGTCTGGTATTTTACAATAGCTGTCTAGGAAGGTCTTCCGTGGGATGAAGGTAAAAGATTATTCAACACGCACCTTTATATGGGTGGAGTAGTGCTGTGGAATTCTGATCAAACTGCCCAGTTTCTGTATTTTCAGTGGTCTTGGAAACAAAGTAATAACAGGAATGGTAGATTTTTTTTTTCCCCTGGAAGTGTAGAATGTAAAGAAATTTGATTTGTCTTATGGAAGGGCAGCTTTGATCCTAGGACCATCACAGTTTAGAGGTTAAAGTTAAATGAGATGCAAGTGCATGCACAAAGCAGAATAAATATTTATGTAGTTTTCATATATATGTATTCATGTAAACTTGTAGATCTGTAGGATTTAGATACTATCTATCTAGACCAAGTTAATTCAGAGACGGTTACTGATGGTTACAGCTGTCTACATGTATACAAACACACACTCTCCTTTAGCTAGCACTGCATCTCAGTAAGTTCAACTGAATGATATTTAAAGAATAAGTTTGTGTTCGTTATGCTTGTTATGGAGATTGCTTAGCCTAAGGGTTCCAGTAAGAGGATGTTCAAATGCAATTATATTTTTATCATGAGGACAGTCAGTGAAACAAGTTGCCTGGAGATACTGTGCAGCCTCCATCCTTGGAGTCTTCAAAAACTGGTTCAATAAAACCTCAGGTAACCGCTTCTGACCTTATAGGTGTCCCTGCAGCGGGATGGACCGGAGACTTCCTGAAGTTCCTCCCAACCTGACTTATCCAGTGATCCTATGATCAGAGGTGCAGATAAATAAAATATCCCTCTCTCCTCAGTTCCATTTTTGGGTGGAACAGCAGGAGAAGGGAAAATCACTGCAAAGCATCCCTGTCATTATTCTGGTTGTACCACTTCATAGGGAAGGCAATGCCATCAGCAGTGGCTGATAGTAGTAATGTTTTACAAGTTGGTGCTGAGTGGCAAAGGCAGCAAAATTATGTGGACCTTCCAAGAGTTGTTAGGAGGGAGGAGCGGGCTGGAATACTGGACAAATGGGGAAAATGAAGCAAGAAGACTACAGTCTCAACATCTGTGATATAAAGTGGGTCACCATTCACTTTATTCTCTTGAAGCAGTGATTTCTGCCATGGCTCTGCCTGAGAACATATAGCAGCTATGGTCTGAGAAACTGCTTAAAGCTTGTCAAGATTGTTTTTAAAGTAAGGTTTTAACCTTTACAGTTTCCATGACAATGGTTCAGTAATACATTTTTGCATGGAGAATTTATAGGGAACAAATGGGAAATAAGAATGTGAGTCCAGCCCTTTGGAAGAAAAGGGGCAATAAAGATCAAGAGTTACTTGAGGTGTGAGCCAGATCCCTGCACCAGCATAGTTGTGATTTAGTTGTGCATTTTGGCTCAGTGTACAATGGTGTGAAAGACATTAGTATGGCTGAGGTGAATGCTACAGGCCTGCTGTGTTCAACTCTGCAATGAAAAAAGGCTGTATGATGTAATGCTTCAGTTTGTATGTGACAGAACTCAATAGCTTGATAGCTTTAAGCTGCAGGTAGGGAAGCATGGTGGAGCATAGAGAAGAGAATTACAAACAATGCTTTTGCTATAACAAGCAGGTTGTTTGGAGGATCCATGCTTTCCCACCACTCAGCCTATTGGAACATGATATTCCCTCAGGCACTCTAAAATGATTTGTTACAGTTATGCTGTTTTTGTGCCAGGGTTGATCATTCCGGTGTTTTACCTGTACCAATTCATCACTTACTGTGTGTAGTTGTACAGAAACTGAATCCTTTCATGTAGTGTGATTCTTGCAATTCCAAAATGCCTCAGCATAGTAAAGACTCTCCTAAGGCCATGCTTCTGCCCCACAAACCCCCTGTTTTCCACAAGCCAAAAGAACTAAAATAATGTTTCACTTTGATTGTACCTTTTCCATCACATGGTATCTTTTACCATATAAAGAAGATCAAAATGGAAACTTATTTCGAAGTGAAAACATTTTACTCCGAAAAAGTCAAAATCACAAATGTTTTTAAACTGCTGCTACTTTTGATTTCAGTTTTTCCTCTAAAATGTATCTTGTTCTTTGATACTATGTGAGTTTTGCTGTTCATCAGTAAACATTTTCTGTATGAAAATTGACTCAGTCCTAGAAATTCTGGATGGATGCGATTTTGAATACATGTATCTGATAAGAACTGCTTTACCCCTAAGCAGATGTACAGAAATGGGGAATAAACTAGGATTAGCAGTAAAAGTACCTACCCAAGTAGGTCAACATAGCTTCTGGTAATGATGTTTAAAAATAAAAGCAAAGGTCAGCTGCTTTGTAGCCATTGCAGTATTTTTACCTAAGCTTGATATCCCACATATTGAAATGTATTTTGTTTTTCTTTTCAGTTTAAATACGATGATACAAGTGTAACTAACTTATCTAGTATAGTTTACTGTATTTTAAACAGAATAGGTTTAGAACTCTATTAGTATAGATCCAATTTCTGAATAGAAATCTTTGTGAAAAAGAAAGAAGGTAGCGCTTGAAAGCACAAGTCCATTTTTTAAAAACAATGACAACCTCTAGAAGTTTTCTAGAAGTTGTTGATTTATCATGGCTCAACATCCCCACCCTTTTGGAGTAAGTTCAGTTGCCAAACAGCTTAAGCCCTAGACTTCCCTTTTCTGAACTACAGTAATCCCTCAAATATCTCAACAGCATGAGGTTTAACAAGACTAAGTGCCGGGTTCTTCACTTCGGCCATAACAACCCCATGCACCGCTATCGGCTGGGGGAGGAGTGGCTCGAGGCTAGTGAAGTGGAGAGAGACTTAGGTGTACTGATTGATAGGAAACTCAATATGAGCCAGCAGTGTGCCCAGGTGGCTAAGAAGGCCAATGGCATCCTGGCCTGCATCAGGAACAGTGTGGTCAGTCGGTCCAGGGAGGTCGTCCTTCCCCTGTACACAGCTCTGGTCAGACCTCATCTTGAGTACTGTGTGCAGTTATGGGCTCCCCAGTTTAAGAGGGATGTTGAGCTGCTTGAGAGGGTCCAGAGAAGGGCAACGAGGATGGTGAAGGGACTGGAGGGCAGGCCCTATGAGGAGCGACTACAGGAACTGGGACTGTTCAGTCTGGAAAAGAGGAGGCTCAGAGGTGACCTCATTGCTGTTTACAACTACCTGCGGGGAGGTTGCAGCCAGATGGGTGTAGACCTCTTCTTCCAGGCTGACGACACCAGAACGAGAGGGCACGGCCTCAAGCTACGCCAGGGGAGGTTCAATCTTAACGTTAGGAAGCGGTTTTTCACAGAGAGAGTAATTGCATATTGGAATGGGCTGCCCAGGGAGGTGGTGGAGTCGCCATCCCTGGAGGTGTTTAAGAGAAGACTGGACGAGGAGCTTAGTGACATGGTCTAGCTGGGGGGTGTAGGGCTGGATGACCCTGGGCCCCTTCCGGCTCGGAGTGGCCTGCTAGACTGTGAGGGATCTAGGTGGTGTTACGCTCTGGGATGTGCTCTCGGACTCTGTACGGGTGTTAGGTGGTGAGTTGGACTAGATGATCCTTGTGGGTCCCTTCCAACTCATAATATTCTGTGATTCTGTGATTCTGTGATCTCGAGGAGTTGGTTCCAGAAACATGCCATGATAAGCAAAATCCATGAAGTAGCAGTAAATATGGTAATACAGTAAATGCGGTAATTACGGGAAATATAGTAAAGACGCACAACCCCCCCGCGATGTATTGAACCCATGAATGGTGAACTGTGAAGCAGTGAGGGATTACTGTATATGTGCTTTAATGTTGAGGACTACTATTTGCTAGGGACTGAGGTGAGAACACCACAGGCTTTTGACTGGAGACATCACATTGGACATCAACTTTTCAATCTGTTAGACGTGACCATATCAAGCTGCAACCTAAGCAATTATTGTCCTCAAAGAAGTTATTTTTTCTCTTTCTGTAGCTTGTTTGATTTTTTCCCAATATACTTTATTTCCAGTAGAGTTTCTGTTCTTGTTCCT
Organism: Pitta sordida; assembly: GCA_013390025.1. Lineage (NCBI taxonomy): Eukaryota > Metazoa > Chordata > Aves > Passeriformes > Pittidae > Pitta > Pitta sordida. The sequence goes on along the minus strand of WEKX01006523.1, from coordinate 97,623 downwards.
TACAGCCTGCCCCTTTTCTTACGTGCATTTTCCTATTTTCTTTTTTCCTGTTTGGTGTCTATCATGTATTAAAATATACTTAAAATGCATTAATTTTCCCTTAACTGTCAAGTTGCATAATTTTATTAGATTTTTTGCAGAAGTGCAAGGCCTTTATCTGCTGACCTGGTGGAAAATGCAAAGATGTGGAAGACCCAAACATTGTTAAGGTCCTTCTATCACAAATTAAAGATTCCAAAGCAAGTTTTCTACTCTGAAAAATAAATGCATGTAGACTTCATCCCAACTGTGCAGCTTGGTGCAATTTAGTAAAGATTCTATATTGCAAGATGAAATAAAATATGGACAATGACCAACCTGATCTCCTTTTATGATCTGCTGACTCACCTGGTTGAGGAAAAAAAGGCTGTGGATGTTGTGTACTTGGATCTTAGCAAAGCCTTTGACACCGTTTCCCATAATAAGCTTCAGGGGAAACTCGTAGAGCATGGACTGGACAGAAGCATTTTGTGTTGGATTAGGAATTGGTTGGATGGACGAGTTCAGAGAATGCTGGTGAATGGTGCCACATCCAGCTGGCAGCCAGTCACCAGTGGAGTCACACAGGGATGAGTGTTAGGCCCGGCACTGTTCAACATCTTTATTGATGATATCAATACAACTACCTGCGGGGAGATTACTGCCAGGTGGGTTTGGACCTCTTCTTTGAGGCTGACAACACCAGAACGAGAGGGCACGGCCTCAAGCTATGCCAGGGGAGGTTTAAACAGTGTTAGGAAGCAGTTTTTCACAGAGAGAGTGATTGCACATTGGAATGGACTGCCCAGGGAGGTGGTGGAGTCGCCATCCCTGGAGGTGTTTAAGAGAAGACTCGATGAGGAGCTTAGTGACATGGTCTAGCTGGAGGGTGTAGGGCTGGATGATCCTGTGGGTCCCTTCTGACTCNCACCAGAACAAGAGGATATAGCCTCAAACTACACGAGGTGGGGTTTAGATTGGATGTTAGGAAGAGCTTTTTCCCAGAGAGAGTGATCTCTCAGTGGAATGGTCTGCCCAGGGAGGTGGTGGAGTCGCCGTCCCTGGAGGTGTTTAAGAGAAGACTCGATGAGGAGCTTAGTGACATGGTCTAGCTGGAGGGTGTAGGGCTGGATGATCCTGTGGGTCTCTTCCAAGTCGGAATAACCTGTGAAACCTGTGAAACTTAGAATTCATCTAATAGAGCAGTATGATTCAGGTGTTTTAGAAACATCTAAATGTGTAATCAAGCCAGTCAAGCCAGCAATGATGTCTGGTCACATCTGTGTAGTTAAAGCAGAGAACAGAATGATTTTCAAAAACATAGAAATGTTAGAAGCTTGGGTATGAAAATGTTAAATTTAAACCAGAATATTTATCGAAGAGGATAGAAACTATACTGTTTAAACAGGAAGGGAAAAGAGCCCAAGATAAACATTTATCAGGGTCTTCAGAGAGTAATATTTTGCAAGAGGACATTATATCACTGTTCTGTTATATCCAAAAGATTGCAGAGGGGTTGTCCAGGTCCTTGGAACTCATTCCACATAAGAGGCTACATAACATAATTCTGTACACTTAAAATGCTGCTAAGTCCTTTCTCTAGATTTATAATAGAAAATACTATATCTTGCTGTTTTGGTGATGCATAGGATGAACTACTGCTTTTTTGTTTCCTTTTATAAGTGAGAATGCTTTTCTTGAAATGCATCTCATTACATGTTTGTATTCTCTATATGCAGGTAAACCTCTAAATACAACTTATAAACAAATTATTTCATCTGAACTAGAAATGTAATTGTCACAGTCCTGATTGAATTGATTTAGAAAGGCAATCAAATCTGATTTTTAAATCTCAGAGCCAGCTTTATGTTCTGCCAGGAGAGAAATACACAGAGGTGAAATCATTCATGATAACTCTTTTCAGCCTCATGGGAAGAGTATGTGTATGGGTTTCTAGTCCATGCTGAAGTTATGGTCATAAATAGTGTTTCATGTTACAGGATGGAATTCATAAAAAGATGTAGATATTTTTGTGATTGATGAAATGTGTGTATCATTAAAATAAAGCTGGTTCATTATTAAATGTGACAGATAAACTTTCATTAGGATGCTCAGTATATAAATTTCGTAATTTGATCCAGTGGCCTAATTATATTTCAAAAAGCGTTTAAGTCTTCATAAAAGTTTTGACAACTGTACAAAACCCACTGTCATAGAAGTATTTATCATCAAGATTTGATGATAATCTACAAATTTAAAGATAACTCAGGACATGAAATATCTTGGGTTCTTTAGCAGTTCTGGGTCTTGCTTGTGAACTGTATTGTGTTCTGTTTGTGTGGCTTACTGATCATCTGACCCATAGTGATTAACTAACTTGTTTTTCAGAGCAATTAATGAGAAGAATGTGTAAAGGGTATTTCAAACTCAAATTTGTATGTCTAGGCTTTTGTTTATTTAAGAACTGTAATATTTTACTCTGACAGATTTCATTTGATTCAGTTTACTACTGGCTTTTCTCCAGTGATACAAGAACTAGCCTAAAAGAAGGCCTGAGAAGAAGTCATGAGACTATTTTGTAACCGTCATGTTACTGGGAACCATGGGAGGAGTATGTGTGTAAAGTCAGTGGAATGATACCCAGAAAAGATCCATGGACATGGATAAATTTTGCTAGTACATTTTGCTAGTCTGGGACTTTCTATATTCAGAATCACAGAGTCACACAATCAGTTTTATTGGAAAAGACCTCTGAGACTGAGTCTAACCCATGACTAAACACCACCTTGTCAGCTGGACCATGGCACTGAGCTCCATGTCCAGTCTTTCCATAAGCGCCTCCAGGGATGGTGACTCTACAGCCTCCCTGTGCCGCCCATTCCAGTGTCAGATCACCTATTCTGTGAAGAAATTCCTCCTGATTTCCAACCTAAGCCTTCCCTGTAGAACATCTTGAGAGTGTGTCCTCTTGTCCTGCTTATTGAAGACTACAGCTGCATAGAACTGTTTTGTCTTATGTCAAGCAACTGACACTGCATCTGTACCTTCCATATCTGACATATATCCTAGGAGAAAAAAAACATTCAGCCATTCAGAACATTTTTCCATCAAGATCAGTGCACATGTAAATCTTAGTGGCCTCAATGCTAGCTGGTACTTTTCTCATGAGTAAAGAGGATCAGAGAAGCCATCTCTGAGTATCATCCCCTACTGAAGTCAGTCTTTTGTTTTTTGGCTGTAGATCAAAATGATAAGCCTTTTGAATTCTGAAGGGTAGTTATTATATGAGAACAAAGTGTAACAGAATACAATCAAATGTAGCAAATTGAAGCTCTTAATTTACTAAGATTAAAACTGTCCCAATATGAAACACACATACACAAATCTGTTGTAAATTCAGGATAATTTGATTCATGAAATTAGTCCAAGCCAGGAACAGCTGACTCAAATGTTTCTTGTAATTAATGCAAGCAAGACACTGGTAGGAAAAAAACCCCAGCCCCTCTCAAAACCTGGCCAACCCCTAGTCCTCCTTCAGCAGCAACATTTCCTTTGACTATTGTTCTGTGATCTTTTGTGGTGTTTTCTTCCAGTTGACAAATAGGGCACTAGGGTTGAGAGATTTTTAGCAACCTTTCCATCTCATACAAAAGTCATATCACATGGAGACATGGAAAAAGATGGTCTTTGCAATTGCTTTACATGCTAAACTTGACTATACTTTAAAGTGTTGTTGGCACAGTTATATTGATTAGATGTGTGGGAAAAATCACAGTTCAACTGACACAGCCATCTTGGCAGAAACTGTACTGGAAACAGTTGTACTGGAAGTGGGCTTACCTTCCTGGCACATCGCTGTCTCAGAAGCTCAAATAAACTATACCAGCAAAATAACTCTTCTGACACTCTAGACCCTTCCTCCACAATGAAAATTGCCTGCGTAGGTCTACAATAGTTCTGCTGACTGGAATGTCTTGGAGTTGTTTCATAAGCCACTGACAGAACTACAGTGTTAGGACTTATATATCTTGTGTGGCTTCTGAGGAAAAATGAAACAGGGAAAAACAAAACAATGAAGTAGGGTGATAATGTGTGCTTTCTGTGGTATTGTTAGTTTATGGCGTGGCAGTTCCAGAGGTTCCTTCTATACATGGATAACAGTACCTACCCCAAAGGAACAGAGATTCACAGTCGAAACAATAACAAGATATTCTTTTCAGGAAAGAAACATTAAATTTAATGAGAACTTTAGCTCTTTTAGGATTATGGCCAGCTTCTTTAATTAATTATGGAAACCTCCTTTTATCTAAGGTGCATATTCTTGTACAAAATCTGAAAGTATTAACCAAAACATATTTTAAAGAATTTTGAAGTGAGCTTTCCTCTAGATTTTTCTTGTAATCTTGACCACCAAGTGTTTGTAGTTCCATTTAGCTTAATAAAAAGAAATAATTCTAGATTTTCCTGCCAGCTTGGATTGTCACATAAACTGTTGATTGTCCTTGTTAAAAAAATAAAGCACAAATCCCAACCAAACCAAAAAAAGACTGTACAAAATATATCCTGAAGCAGATGAGAGAAGCTGTGTTAGATTGGAATTCTTTTGCTTAGCTGTTGATCAGCCATTTGTTTACCCATAATTTGTTTAGCATAGCTTGAAAGGGTGGTTAAAAAGTTTGGTGTTTTGGCTCTGGGGCTTGTTTGTTTGTTTGTTTCGGTTTTTGGTTGTTTGGTTTGTTTGTTTTGGATTTGGTTGTTTGTTTGTCTTTTCCCCAGGAAAGTTACTGAGTGGTGAGTACATGAGACTCCATGACTATTAATATCCTACATCCTGGAAATATCGTATCTCCAGGACTGAGTTGACTGTACCAAGTCTGTGTGGGAAGGCCTTACCTTCAATTTGTGTAGACAGAAAACACACTTCAATGTTAGTGCTAGATTTAGCTCCCTTTACAATTAGTTACTGAAAAAAGTAGAAAGATTGTGTTTCACATGGCATAGTAATATAATGCACTGAGGAAAGCAAATATGAATTATTGTGTCCTTTTTTGTATTGAAAGCAAGATGCAGAGTCAAATTCAACAGTTTGTTTTTCCATGAAGAATGAAAATACAGTAGGGCTTGCTTAGGTAAATTGTTTTATACCTTAGCCTCTTCCTCCAGCATTATTAATTTATGGGACGTATATATTTAAAGACAATATATATGATCACTGCAGCAATAATCTATTCTTGCTTTACTGTTTCCTCTATTGAGTGTTAAGCCCTTCATTTTAAACATTTGTGATTGGGGGTAATATATTGACAGCAATAAATAAAAATAATGGAAGGTGAGAAAAAAATCTAAAAGGCAAAAAAAATCTTCCAGGTCTTAATGTTTATGTATTTATTTAATTTTAGATGTATCCTTTTGACATCTTGTCCTTTTGAGTGTTGTTAAAAACTTCATGTCTGATTGTTTCAATAGTAGAAATATGCAAGAGTATGGCATCTGTGTGAGCCCTACAGATGGTCAGATAACTTTAATGGAATGAAGCAAAAGCCAAGAATGGCAAAAACAAGAGACAAGGTAGTCAGTCCTCTACAGTGACAATGAATTTGATTTTGAAATTAGCACTGAAAATGCAGTGCAGATTTATCGATTGTGTCTGATCTGAACGCCAATCTTGTGTTACTCTAAAGTGTGCAAACTGCAGTGGAGCCTTCTCCTCCTGAAAGAAAACACACATTGCAACTCACTTCCCTTTTGTGAATACTACACTATGGATACCTCTAATATGACAGGTTTTGTATTCCTTGTGTAACAATACTGTTGTGTTAGTGTGTGCCGCAGAAATGTATTTAAGAAATGGCACCTCTGTCTTCTGTTTAAAAATGTTGGAGAAGTGGAAACAACATGCCCAGAGATCTATCTGAGTAGAAAACAAAGGAAAAGAGTCTGGTTGTGCTATTCTTAGTTATGTTCTAGAATGTATAGCCTTAAACAAAATTTTGAAGGTTAACATGCTACTATGTTTATACTGTGGTTTCATAACTAGTTTGAAAGCTGTTTTAACCTGGATTTCTGCAATGAGTGATGCTTTAGGTGTTAATGAAGTTTTAGCTGCAAAATAAAATGAGAGCATATTTTGAACAGCACCGGTATCATAGCTCTGAATCCATAAGATGGAGTGCCCTATGGAAGAGGAAAGATTGAAGAAACTTGAATCCCTATGTAATATATTTAATACAGAATGAGGATCACATCCAACATGTTTATATGAAGGTGAAGTATTAGATATTTAAAATTTTGAGTAATATGTTAACATTTATGACATAAAATTCTGTTTTTAGGAGTGTATTCCTTTGTCTCTTTGAGATGAAAGTAGTTATACTAGAAGAAGGGACTTGAGTTGGTCTTCCTGCCCAAATAGCAAAATAAGCCCCTCTTCTATGTTGCTTACTAGAAGCTCGTAGATTTGATGAAATTCCTCTGGAATATATGAAGTCTTAAGACTTTCTGTATTATATAAGGTTTCTCACTAATAACTGATGAGTTTATCTGGCTTCATCGTCTTCATAATTTTCTCTTTCATGCATCTATATTTTCCTTGGCCGATATCGTAATAGAAAAGAAAATATTAGATGAAGGAGATTAGGTTGTGCAAATTGGTTTTATTTCATGAAGCGGTGCCTGGTTATTTTTTGTTGTAAAGTCTGTAGTAAAGTCAAACCAGTTTGCAATGACTGAAGAGAAACTGGTGCAGGATTCCAGTCATGTAGTCTTTATAATATGAGAAGAGCAAAGGAACTTAGTAATACTGCTGAAGGTTCTTTCCAGATATCTTTTTCTTTTCCCATTTGAAAATAATCTGGAGTAAGTTTGGCAAATCATAATATTACAGCCTTTAATCATAAGCATGTCATCTGATGCAGACATGGGTGAATGACAATTAAAAAATCCACTTCTTTGTTATGAATCCATAATAATTCCATGGGAAAAAAAATTCATTCAGCCTAGAATGATATCATAGTATCTGTGGTAACCAGCTAGATTTGGATGATGTGTTACTTTGTGGCATCAGTCAGGGCTGTATCATTGAATGTAAACACTTGAAAGAAAAGACCAAGAAAATTGCAAAAGGCAAGATTAAAACACAGCTATTGTTCTCTGGCTGAACATCATAAAAGGAGGAAATTCATAGTTAAGGATCCAAACCTCAAGTATCTGGCCACAGTGCAGTGCCAGCCTTAATTTTACATAACTGTACCCTTTTAAGAGTAGACATGGTTTGATCCTGAACAATGAGTTATATTGTTCTTAGAATCTGAAACCAGAACAATAATTTTATTTTAATGCTTGCCTTTGTTTGGTGAATAGACTTTTTTAAGCACTTGTAATTGTTTAATGTTTTCTTGTCAATTGAAATAAGACAAACCCTAATAAATAGGACTTCTTTTTCCACTCAAAAGTTATCTTAAAACTCTCCTACATAACATTCTGTTAAAATGGAAATGGGAAATTGTGAAGAAAAGCCAGTGTCTCTCTTGGATTTCAGAAATTTAAAAAACTTTGTGGTAAGTTATAATGGCAATAATTCTGCAGAAGCTTGATTAGAAAGAAATAAAATACTGCGGTACTAATACGGAATAATGAAAGTATTACAGTTTTTAAGGTATCTGCAATTGATTGTACAGTGAATCCCCGCTGCATCGCGACGTCTCCATTACAACCCNGTGAGCACACAGTCGCGGCGGCCCGGAGAGGCTCATAGATTCTCGGGGTGGCGGGGGTCTCCCGAGTCAGAGGGGGCTCAGAAACAGTTTGCTTTGCTTCCCCGTGCTCAGAGAATCTGAGGGGAGAAGGAAAAAAGTGCCCAGAGCCCTGCGGAGTTCCGGGGGGTGGGGTGGGGCAATGGGCGTGGCCTGCATGCATATTAACGACCTGCACTTCTTTGCGAGTTTAGGATTTTGCGAGGGCCATCGCCTGTCCCTTTCCTCGCGAAGGACAGGGTATAACTGTATTTCAGTCCTACTTTTCTTAAAAAGTTCTGTTCCTCCCGTGGTTCCTGGAAATTGTACTGAGGGTAGCAGAAACTGCTTTAAAGCATGTCGGGCTATGGATGCAAAATGCAGGAGAGAACAAGCAATAACATAAAATCTTAATTTGACATTTTAGCCGACGGACATTTCTTCAAGGATTCCAAAGGGGAGGAGCAGCAATTTTTTTAGCAATCTCTAGTCAAGTCAGAGAAAGGCCTTTAGCACTTTAGAAAGCAGAAGTGGCCTGCCAAACAGTCAAAGAGTAAAAGCTACTATCTGTCAAGGTGAGGCTGACTTGAGAGAAGAATAGTTATAGTTTTCTCAGAGTTATTTTAATTCTTTCACTGTAGGAAGAAGCCTCAACAGTGTTTAAGTCACTTACACCTTTCTGACTTTGAGATTTGGAGGGATTCAGCAGACAAGAGCTGGGAGTTGAGGAGGCAAACCCCTAAAAATACTATAGCTTTCTCACAACAGATGGAGCTCTAGTCAATTTTGAATGGTAGTTTACATTTTCTCTTGAGTAGAAATTACTAAAGGTACGTGAGAATCACGTTGCAGATAAACTGGTCTCTTGGGTGCTGCAGTGAAATGGAAAGGGCTCTGACCCATAGTCTGAAAAATTACAGTCCATGAGACAAGGGAGCTGAAGTGTTCCATGATAAATCTGCTCATCAGTATAACTGAGCATGTAGATTTACACATGAAAAAGAGAAGTATGGAGGCAGAGGGAGAAAGAAGACTGCTTTGTGAACATGAATGATAGTGCTACACTGAACAGCATGGATAATAGCTGTGTAGAATGATAGGACCATGGTAGATCCACAGTACAGTTCAACCATTAAAATATTGCCTCAGAGAATTACTGAATGTTGGACTTCTATATCTGGGATTTGGTAGTTCCTTCTCTTCTAGTTCTATAATCTCTTTAGTGAAGCATTGATTTGGATTGTCTCTTAGTGAAGAGAAGCCACCCCCTTTTTCCTCTCAGTACTCATCCTGGATTCTTTGAGTATTCCCCGGCGTACATATGTGATCTTTTGATTTCCTGCTCTGTCTTTGAGACTACAGGTTCCAGGACTGGGGATTTTTCCTCTGATTTTCTGATGCAATCTCTTTCATTCATATTAGAGTATTCTTTTTTCTGTTGTTGTAACAGTCCTATATGCCTATGGGTAAGAGTCGGAGGAGTTTTCAACGAGCCTGACATCCTGATTGGAGTCNACGGACATTTCTTCAAGGATTCCAAAGGGGAGGAGCAGCAATTTTTTTAGCAATCTCTAGTCAAGTCAGAGAAAGGCCTTTAGCACTTTAGAAAGCAGAAGTGGCCTGCCAAACAGTCAAAGAGTAAAAGCTACTATCTGTCAAGGTGAGGCTGACTTGAGAGAAGAATAGTTATAGTTTTCTCAGAGTTATTTTAATTCTTTCACTGTAGGAAGAAGCCTCAACAGTGTTTAAGTCACTTACACCTTTCTGACTTTGAGATTTGGAGGGATTCAGCAGACAAGAGCTGGGAGTTGAGGAGGCAAACCCCTAAAAATACTATAGCTTTCTCACAACAGATGGAGCTCTAGTCAATTTTGAATGGTAGTTTACATTTTCTCTTGAGTAGAAATTACTAAAGGTACGTGAGAATCACGTTGCAGATAAACTGGTCTCTTGGGTGCTGCAGTGAAATGGAAAGGGCTCTGACCCATAGTCTGAAAAATTACAGTCCATGAGACAAGGGAGCTGAAGTGTTCCATGATAAATCTGCTCATCAGTATAACTGAGCATGTAGATTTACACATGAAAAAGAGAAGTATGGAGGCAGAGGGAGAAAGAAGACTGCTTTGTGAACATGAATGATAGTGCTACACTGAACAGCATGGATAATAGCTGTGTAGAATGATAGGACCATGGTAGATCCACAGTACAGTTCAACCATTAAAATATTGCCTCAGAGAATTACTGAATGTTGGACTTCTATATCTGGGATTTGGTAGTTCCTTCTCTTCTAGTTCTATAATCTCTTTAGTGAAGCATTGATTTGGATTGTCTCTTAGTGAAGAGAAGCCACCCCCTTTTTCCTCTCAGTACTCATCCTGGATTCTTTGAGTATTCCCCGGCGTACATATGTGATCTTTTGATTTCCTGCTCTGTCTTTGAGACTACAGGTTCCAGGACTGGGGATTTTTCCTCTGATTTTCTGATGCAATCTCTTTCATTCATATTAGAGTATTCTTTTTTCTGTTGTTGTAACAGTCCTATATGCCTATGGGTAAGAGTCGGAGGAGTTTTCAACGAGCCTGACATCCTGATTGGAGTTTGTTATAGACCACCCGACCAGCAGGAAGAGGTAGATCTATTGCTCTTCAAGCAGCTCAAGGCTGTCTCAAGGTTAGCTGCCCTTGTTCTTTTAGGAGACTTTAATCTGCCGGATATCTGCTGGGAACTTAACACATCTGAGAGGAGGCAGTCCAGAAGATTCTTAGAGTATATTGAGGATTGCTTTTTGTCACACCTGGTGAGTGAGCCAGCCACTTGACCTGCTGTTCATGAATAGAGAAGGGCTGGTTGATGATATTGTGGTCGGAGGCTGCCTGGGATGCAGTGAGCATGACATGATTGAATTTCCAATAGACAGTGAATCAAGGAAGGGCATGAACAGAACGTCCACACTGGACTTTCGGCGGTCAGATTTTGGATTATTTAAGGAATTAATTAGGAGGGTACTTTGGGAAATAGCCCTTAAAAGTAAGGGAGTCTAGGAAGGTTGGACGTACTTCAAGAATGAAATCTTGAAGGCACAGAAACAGACTGTCCCAATGTACTGTAAGATGAGCTGTAGGGGGAGAAGACTGGCCTGGATGAGTAAGACCCTTCTGAAGGAACTAAGAGGAAAAAAGAGGATGTACCACCTTTGGAAAATAGGTCATGTAGGAGGAAAATTAGAGAGGCAAAAGCCCAGCTGGAACTTAAAATGGCCACTTCTGTGAAGGACAATAATAAGTGTTTTTATAAATATTAATGGGAAAAAGAAGGGCAGCAACAACCTCCACTCCTTATTGGATGTGGAGGGAAATATAGTAACTGAAGATGAGGATAAGGCAGACGTGCTTAATGCGTTCTTTGCCTCTGTTTTCAGCAGTAGGTCAGATTGTCTACAGGATGACTGGTCATCTGAACTGGTAGATGGGGTCAGGGTTCAGTATAGTCTCCCTGTAGTCCAGAAGGAAGAAGTTAGATCTGCTGAGCCACTCATAAGTCCATGGGACCAGCTGAGATCCACCCTAGAATCACAGAATCACAGAATCAGTAAGGTTGGAAAAGACCATAGAGATCATAAAGTCCAACCTATCGCCTGTTACCTAATCTAATCTAGTCAAACCTGTTACCTAACCTGATGATGAGAGAGCTGGCAGATGAGCTGGCTAAGCCACTCTCCATCATTTATCAGCAGTCTTGGCTCACAGGTGAGGTTCTGCATGACTGGAAGCTGGCCAATGTGACCCCTATCCACAAGAAAGTCTGGAAGGATGATCTGAGAAATTACAGACCTGTCAGCCTGACCTCGGTTGCAGGTGAATTTATGTAGCAGATAATCCTGGGTGCAATCATGCAATACCTGCAGAATGACCAGGAGATCAGGCCCAGGCATAATGGATTTAGGAAAGGTAGGTCTTGCCTGACCAACCTGATCTCCTTTTATGACGAAGTAACTCTCCTGGTAGATGAGAGGAAGGCTGTGGATGTAGTATACCTGGATTTCAGTAAAGCCTTTGACACAGTCTCCCATAGTATACTCCTGGAGAAGCTGGCAGCCTGTGACTTGGACAGAAGCTTTCTGTGCTATGTGAGGAATTAGTTGGATGGCCGAGCCCAGAGAGTGGTGGTGAATGGTGTCACATCCAGTTGGCATCCGGTCACTAGTGGTGTCCCCCAAGGATCAGTGTTGGGGCCAGTCCTGTTTAATATTTTTATTGATGATCTTGGCAATGGGATTGAATCCATCATAAGCAAGTTTGCAGATGTTTCCAGACTCAGAGCAGGTGTTGATCTGTTGGAGAGTAAGAGGGCCCTCCAGAGGAACCTGGACAGACTGGAGAGATGGGCAGATTCCAAGAGGATGAGATTCAACAAGTTCAAGTGCCAGGTCGCTTTGGTCACAATAACCCCATGCAGAGCTGTAGGCTGGGGATGGAGTGGCTGGATAGTGGGCAGGCAGAAAGAGACTCGGGAGTGTTGGTGGATAGGAAACTTGACATGAGCCTGCAATGTGCCCAGGTGGCCCAGAAGGCCAATGGCATCCTGGCCTGCATCAGGAACAATGTGGCCAGCAAGACTAGGGAAGTTATCCTTCCCCTGTACTCGGCACTGGTTAGACCACACGTTGAGTACTGCATCCAGGTCTGGGCCCCTCGCTTTAAGAAAGATGTTGAGATACTAGAATGTGTTCAAAGAAGGGCAACTAGGATGGTGAAGGGGCTGGACCACAAGCTCTGTGAGGAGAGGTTGAGGGAGCTGGGGTGGTTTAGCCTGGGAAAGAGGAGGCTCAGGGGTGATCTTTTTGCTGTGTAACTACCTGAAAGGAGGTTGTAATCAGGTGGAGGTTGGTCTCTTCTCTTAGGCAGCTGGTGACAGAACAAGAGGACACAGTCTCAAGTTCCGTCAGGGGAGGTTTAGACTTGATATTAGGAAGAAATTCTTCACTGAAATGGTGATCCGCCATTGGAATGGGCTGCCCAGGGTGGTTGTGGAATCACCGTTCCTGGAGGTGTTTAAGAGTAGGTTGGGTGAGGCACTTAGGGACATGGTTTAAATGATGGGTTGCTGTTGGATTATAAGTTGGACTTGATGATCTCTAAGGTCTCTTCCAACCTTGACAATACTGTGATACTGTGATACCTGCTTATGATGGTACGTATCTCTTTTTCAGCTGCTCTGTGTGTTGGGTTTTCGGGGGGAGTTGGTTTGGTTTTATATTGTTTGGCATAGTTACTGTAAACTGTTTTTACAATGGAACAGCTACTTGTAAGTCAGTATATGCACATCAGACCAGAGCCCTGTGTCTACACTGGCGCTGGGTTAAGCAATAAAGCTCTTCAGGTACTTCACTGAAATGCATCACTGTATGAACTTTTATGCAATGTAATGTGGGAAAACTTAATCTACAGGCAACTATAAAAATATTTTAACTCAATTAATTGAAGCACTTCCATGGATTTTGTAAAAGCCAGTAGCAAGGCATGTATCCAACTCTAGATGATGATGTTTTCCATCTGTTACCACGAATGCAACTCTGGTTTTAGGAAGAGCAGAAAATTCTGGGCAAGAAATACAGCACAAAAGGATTTCAGGAGTAGCTCATTGCCCTGAGAAGTCATCAGCATGTTCTGCAAGGTCTCTTGTGTAGATATGGAGACAGTTGATTCAGTTTGAGTAGCTGCAGAATCCTCATGCATCTTCTTGCAGATCTGGCATGGCTTCTCCATCATGGAGGACACCCTCAGACCTTTGTAAAGAGTTCACTGTGCCTGTGCATAACTATGACATATAGATGAAGGGGGTACTTACCTATACCTAAGCCTACTGTGATCCTTTACTGTGTTTGTTTTTTTGGTCAGTCCTTTGCTGATGCCCACAGTTTTTAATTATGAATTTCAGTGATTTCTTCAAAGCAAAGGGCGGGTAAATAATGATGCCTCTGAAATAGCATCTGATTTTTCAAGAGAAAGTGTGATAGTTCTTTTGAATCCACAGTTTTGCCCAGCCTTCATCCTGAAATATTTGTCTGTTAGGCAAGTTGAGGTCATCCAGATAAAAGGCCCTTGAATATGAGAAGAATGTGTGACATAGAGATAATCTGAAGATCCCATCTTTTTTATTGGTTTTAAATTTACCAGCAGTTTACTTTATTTCTGACTCACATGTGGAGTCACTAGGTCCACGGTTGTTGAATGGACCATCAATTCTCAGGCACTCTGCCTCCAAAAAAAGCAAAAAGTGAGAACACTTGGCAGCAGAAAATAATTCTTTGTGTTCTTAGCAATGTATAAATACATGCTGTTGGTATGTTTTGTCCAGCTGAGGCAAAATAGCATGGTCAACAAAGGTTTTTTTTGTCAATAAAGTCCCTATGCGTCTGCGCACTTTAGAAACATGCTAACTTTGTGACATATCTGAGGGGGAACAGGGATGGATTTCATTAGGCATAGATTGATGTCTGTAATCTGGCTATGGGCTGTTTATGACTATGTCCATACTGAAAAATAAGTGGTGTGAGAGCTTATATTTTACTGCTATCTAAATGCCAGCTGTGCCAAGAGAACAAATTGATCTCCTGAAGACTTACCATAACTTTTCATCCAAGTTTGTGATTAGAGCCACATTTAGCTCTGAAATGGTAATATACTTACCACCTCTGTGCTACTCTGAACAACATAGGCACTTGCATTCAAATTCTCCCCCAAAAGGTCGACCTCTGTTTATCCAGTCCTTGACTCACACCTTATGTTACTCTTTCTCATAGATATTACTGTATTAATCTGCTTTAGTCAGTAGGGTACTGAACAGCTTAAAAAGCATGTAGAGATAATTTCTCTGTGGAGAGTCAAACACTTTGTTTTTTGTTTGGGAATATTAAGGAAATGGAGTGTTAGGATGGAAATAGATTTTTTGTTTTAATGACTTAATGTGAAATGATGGTGGTGATGTAACTGTGGATGATTTTCAGACTACTGGTATGCTCTATGAAGTGACAATCTAATTTCCCCTTAAGCTAAGTCCATTAACATTCTTTGTATTAACAAGTTCTCTTAATGCTAACACCTAAAATAAGGGCCCCTCAAGTCATTGCTGCTACTAATTCTACAGCTGTTGCTATTGGTTCTAACAGAAGGAAAAACTGAATACATTAAATCATAACAGTAATTTTCAGTGTTCCTCAGAATGCTAAACAACAGTTCATCAGATTAGGTTGTTCTAGTTTTAGAGTTTAATTGGAATTACCTTAACCATTCTTTTTTCACCATCTAAACTTTTCATTTTCATCCAAAATATCCAAATCTAACTCTTAAATTAGTTGTCAGTTTTAAAATGACTGCCATTTTTGAATCAGGTGTTTGCTTGCTTCTTTGTATCTAAGGAAGTTTAGGAACTTCTCTAACTGTCCCTATGCACGTTGATGCTGATCTGTATCCACAAAATACTTCTCTGCCTAACTTCCATCTTGGACATCTTGCTATGGACACTTGCGTGGAAAGCATAGTTTGTGGAATAGTTAGAAGAATGACTGACAGCTGCAGCTGTTGGGATTTGCAGAATTCCTGTCAGGTCCTTCTTTCCCTTTCACAGAATCACAGTCATATGCCACCATATACTTCCTGTTGTTTTTTTCAATTTCATCAGGTTTTAAGACCAAAAAGGTTTGAGTGAGCTTTAAACTTCTGTGGAGGAGGGCTGTCCTCCTGTTTTATACATTTGAAAACCAAGATTTTCTTTGTTATGGGAAAAGAAGACAAATCTTATTTCATAGGATCCTTGTTTTCATCTGTAAGGTGAGGTACAATGGACAACCATATGTCCCACTCATTTCAGTTGGTTTTGCATTATTTATGGCAGCTTAAGGTTGCTTTGCTTACTTCATGTATTTTATTTTAACTTGTGTAGATTTTGAAAAGAAAAAGGCAAATCAAATAGCTGGAGAAAGACATTCTTTGTCTACAAAGTCTTATGCTTCAGTACGTAACTTGATGTGAAAATTGGTATGTTTCCCTGCATAATTTTCTCTAGCAGAGATCTTTCCCAGTTGTAAACACAGCTTTGTCAATGTCTAGTAAAATGCCCAAGCTTTATAAGGAAATGTATATTGGAAGGAAATTAAATGTACCGATATCTCACTGTTACTGAAAGCTGTCTCTGTTTGTATTATTTTAGTATAACTATTTAAATACATTTTGTTACCCTTCTCTATGTGTTATTTTTTGGTGCTGTTATAAAGGAAGCTGTAAAACATCCTGATGCTTTCATCACAACCCTGAGGGGAGGAAGAGTGCCCTTATAAATCCATGCACCTCTTCTCATTATTTACTTCTTCTTCCCCCTCCTCAGGTGAGGCAATCAGATATCAGCTTCATATAATCGAGGGACAAGACCCTTTTTTTCTGTGAAAGGTCATTTCATAGCCAACTCCGGGGAACAGTGTGCAGGCAGCACTTCAGGTTGTCATCAGGGGTGCAAGACTAGGCCAATCTGCTGCCAGCAGCCTATTTTAGTCCTTTCCAGCACAATGGCAGGTCTGTGTGCTGGGCTTGCTGCTGCCCATTTCATGCCAACCCCGGTGTCACCAGAAGGCCATCTGGATCATTAGGAGACCAGCCCTTTGACTTTGCCGAGGCGGGAGCGTGATGAAGGTCAGGTGCCCTTCTGCTCCTCCAGACTGGTTGGCACCATCTTTCAGCTGTGACTGAACTGGGCCCCTTGATAGCTGGGATCATTTCAGTAACAAGCCTCACTCTCTCGCTTTGAGATATTCACTAACTGGAGATCTCTGCTGTTGGCATGTAGGCTGTAACATGGCTGTGCTATGGTATAGGGAAAGCAGGAGCTGGATAGCATTAATCTTATTTGACTATATGTGACTAATTAATTAAACTAATTTAACACACTAGTACGTGTATTTGCTGTGCTTCAGTTACTGTAAATTATTTATTATGAGAATATGTAAAAAATAATGTGGTTTTTGTTAGAAACTCCACCAGAAGCAGTATCTGTTCTTCTTAGCTTGTGAGTTGATTGAGGCGCAGTGATGATGCTGTACTGTTCTGTCCTGCTATAAAAAAGGCTCTTCAAAATCTAGGTGGAATAATTTGTGAGTTTCTTGACAACCAGTCAACAGAGAAGAGCAAGGAGTCAAATGCACACTGATGCTAATGAAAATCAGCAGAAACACCAACGGGGACATAGGAATTACAGGGATGCAAAATGGGCTGTGTTTCACAATTTGACACCTTAATAACTTAAAATAAACAGCTTATGGCAATTATCTGTTGCAAAAATGCAGTAACTTTGCACTTTTCCTGATGTCACAATATTTGGCAGAGGTACATATAGTCATAGTTCTTAACCTTTTAATTTGTCACTTTGATTTACAACTGGGCTTTTCTTGAAGAAAGTGAAAAATAAGGGTTTAGAGTGACAGTGAAAGTAAATTTGCTGGTCATGCCAAGAAACTAAAACTCTCTGGTACTGGGTGGTCTTCAGAGTCAGAATCCTGCCCTCAATAAGGCCAGACTTCTATGGTTCCTCCATCATTAAATCAGAATTGTCATTTCTGTGTTCATACTGTTTTGAGTGAGAAAGAAGCTGCCCCCTGGCCACCTAGTCTTATGGCCTTACAATGAATTTTTGGCATACATTCATGACTTTAAATAATGTGCATCCTAGATGTCTGGCCAGTTCAATTTTTAAATCCTTGATTAGAGACAAATTAGTGTTTTAAACTGACAGACTACATGTGATAAACCTTAGTGAGTCTGACTTGAAACCACAAATCAAGGATACCGAAGAGTCAAGGCTGAAATTTTTGAAATCCATCCTTGGATCAATCTACTGTGTTTCCAGAGTAGTATATAGCATCACATACTATTTCAAGAGATGTATTAATCAGAAATAAATGTCTAAAATGGGGCAAAGCACATTAACAGAATGGAGCAGAATTTCTCTTTCTTGTGTTTATCTGTTCTGGTCTGCAGCTATATAGCAGATTTCAAACATGAATGCTGTTTATTTTAAGTTATGAAAGTGCCAGATGGTGAAACACAGCCCATTTTGCACCCCTGTAATTGTTATGTCCTCGTTGGTGTTTTTGCTGTTTTTCGTCAGCATCAGTGCTTATTTGATTCCCTGCTCTTCTCTGTTGACTGGTTGTCAAGAAACTCACAAATTATTCCACCCAGCTTTTTGTAGAGCCTTCATTTTAGCAGGGCACTAAATTATTAGGACTTCTAAGTTCATTGCACTGCCTGCCCAGTCTGAGTTCCAGTTTAGTTGCATTGGGTCATCTGTCTACAGCTTGAAATCCCAGACTGATTGGCTCAGTATGAGTTACAAAAAAGGTAGTCAGTTTTAACAAAGCTCACCTTCGGAAATTGTACCACTACATCACTTAATGTCCGAGGGTAGAGACGAAAGAGGGACAGAACTAATGACATAACTCTTGCTCTGATGACTTTTTTTAAAAGCAGAAATAGGCCCTCATTTAGAATTAAATTCTAAATAGCACACTTAAAACCTCATATTTGAGTACTCAGATTTTCCAGACAGCTACATCTTACGATTTTTGGAAGGTGTAAGATATATTTGTAATTTCTGCATCAGTAATGCCTAGAGGCCTGTATCAGGATCAAACTGTGGTCATGTGTGTTGTTTTCCAAGGTACCTAAATGTTTTCACTGCAGTTTTTTACTTTAAAAGTGAAACAAAACCTCAATACTTACAATCGCAAAATTGGAAGAAATTGTGTGAACTGTTGTGTGAGAAGGAAAAAGGATAAGGAAGCATAACCTAGATGTAGGCTTTTGAGAGATTATTGTAAATGTTGAGAAAAATATTGTTTAAAAACATGGCTCTACAGTGCCCTTTAAAATCAGTAAGTGTCTATTTTAATTTCCATATAAGTAGTAACTGGCTGCTGTCTGTAGGTATACTTAAATGTTGCTTGTATAAGACCTTGTTTGCTTAATTTAAACCCAGCTGAATTTTTATGGCTGTGCTATAAACCTCTTGAAAATAGTGGTTTAAATGGAAATGCTGACACAACATTAATTACACTGGCTCCAGTGCGATACTGTGATTAAAGTTTATTTATTTTTTTGTGCATGTCTCTGTGTGTGTAATTTCATTGTTGAAAAACTAATGGAAAACTAATGTGGCAATGGAGAATGTGATTCTCCGCCTGATATTTTTCAACAGTAAGAACCGGTATAAATGCCTGTTTACAATACCAGATAATTTAATTTTAATTGAGGTATAGTTTAGGTATTTAAAATTTTAGAAATTTGGGAAAGTGACAAGTTTCCCACTTTAAAGCTGTTTACTGTTCTTCCAGCAGTTTTAAAATCACAGAATCACAGAATCACAGAATATTATGAGTTGGAAGGGACCCACAAGGATCATCTAGTCCAACTCACCATCTAACACCCGTACAGAGACCGAGAGCACATCCCAGAGCGGTAACACCAACCTAGATCCCTCACAGTCTAGCAGGCCACTCCGAGCCGGAAGGGGCCCAGGATCATCCAGCCCTACACCCCCCAGCTAGACCATGTCACTAAGCTCCTTGTCCAGTCTTCTCTTAAACACCTCCAGGGACGGCGACTCCACCACCTCCCTGGGCAGCCCATTCCAATATGCAATCACTCTCTCCGTGAAAAACCGCTTCCTAACATTAAGACTTTTTGGGTGGTGAGACTAAATCTATGTTGCATTCAAATTAAAAAATAAAGAAAATAGTTTCATTTCCTTGTAGCATATGTTCTTTGAGATAGTCTGGAGAAGAGTCTTGTCTTTAAGTATAAGGGTACGTAATCCAAAGTTAACATGCACTGCACTATTGAACATGAAGTACCAACTGTGTAAGTCTTACTAGTAAACAGTTTGCCCAACTGATAATTTTAGATTGCAGATCAACTGGTACATGAGCAATGCAAATATGCTCATGCAATGCATATGACCAGATGAAGAGAAAAGGAGAGATCCTCTCTCTAACCTGTTTCTTAGGACAATGAGCTGGCATTAGAACGGCCCTGGATGCAGTCTGTTCCCAGAAGTTTATAATTCTCACATTAGGCAACAACTGGATAAAATCGTGACATGGTCTGGAGAGCAGATCTAGGCCGTTCTGTTTCCTGAAGGAATGTTGAGAGTAAGACACTATATTGCCCTGTTTGATGTTGTTATTTTTGTAAAATAAATAATTTTGTGTTAACTGTGCTGCCCCTTTCAGGAAGGAGCATGCAGAGCATTTTTAATGGTTCATCATCTTTGCTTCTGGATCAGATAGATAACGTAATTTTTTTCTGGACCCACATATATCTAGAACTTGAAGGCTTATCAGAAAAATTATCTTATTGGCTTGTGTGTTCTGTAGAAGTGAATCATCCCCCTGGATTGGTTGTTATTCTGTGGTGTGCTTTCCTTGACATTAGTGCTGATGTTCTGTCTCATCTCAGAGACCAAAGTAATCATTCCCACTCTTACCATAAACACGTTTCCTAGAAGCTCATGGCATCCAGTCAAACTGCTCTTTTTTTTTTTTTCCCATGGGAATTATTGCAGATATTCTTAATGTTAATCTATCTGGTAGACTCTCATAGCTGTAAAGTTGCAGGATTGTATATCCTGCAACATGGCAGGAAAGAGAGACAAGTAGTGTTGGCTGATAAAAGATCAGAGAGGAAAAGTGAAATCTTTGTGTGGAATTCCCTTCTTCAATTTGCTCGGTGAGAACATCCAGCATACATTAATCCAGTCCGTGAAATTTACATTTTTTTATTTTTACTGTTTGCTTTCACTGGAAGAGAGTGCAAAGTAGGCAAATAGTTTCAAAGTGTGTGGTCTTTATGATTTATATGGATTGCTCAGAACTACAACTGACCAAACTTCTTGGTCTTGTTCCCATTTGTTACAGTAATTAAATATTAAGTTGTTATGACAGGATTGTGCCGTTCCCTTGAAGGAAAAAAGAATATGACTCTTCCATGGTTCTGTGGCACAGCTGACGTTTTATTCAAAGCAATGTATAAGAGTGAAGAGAATATGTGCCAAGTTTATCCCATCTGGAAGGAATGTAATGATTCTGGATCTGAAGCAGAACTGAGGATCTCCTACACTTTAGTTCACTAGGGAACCAGAATTTGATTCAGCTGAAGAGTGAAAAATCAACATATCCGGTAGATACCTAGAGTTTGCAGGAGAAGAGAGCCTGTACAGGTCAGTCAAATCCTGAATACATTACCTTTTTAATTGTAGCCTTTAATCCACATAAAGACTAGATTATGCTTGTCCTTAAGTGACCTTTGCATTGAATTGAATATTGCACTGGAAACTTCAAAGTCTAATTGAAGACAAATTATGCAATAAAATTTTGTGGTTCCAAGCCTGCAAGAGACCAGCCCTTCCCTTTGACCACACCCATTAATACCAGGGAAGTACTTTAAACTCCTAAAGAAAGACCTATGTATGGTCACATAGTGTTTTACTAAGTAATTGTTCACTGATTCAGTAATTGAGAAGATGGAGGAGAGAGGAAGCAGTGGCATGTGAAAAACAATCTCTTTACAAAAGTGTTTGTGATACATTTCAAAGGTTTGAAAAGATGGGTTTGGCTTTTTCTGGTGTTGTGTTTACAGAATTCTCAAGAAGGTTCTGCACTGTCCCCAGCTTGTCCCAAAGTTTCATTCAGCCTTCACATGAAGCTGCTTGCTCCTATGCCAGCCCTGGGAAGAAGCTCAGAGGAGTGTTCTCCCTTAATGCCCTCTGAGAGAGCTCCCTGTTATGCTGACAAATGCAGTTTGCAGAAATACTGTATCTAGCCTTTATAAAAGAATAACATCATTCCAAAATCTTAAGCAAGCTGCTTCATGATGCCAGTTCAAGCAATCAGCCTGTTGCTCTGTAAAACCAAGGGCAGTTAAAAGACATGCAGAACTTATTACCCTTTAAGTCCTGCTCGAGAACTCACTAATACATAATGACTATCCAAAAACCTACAACTCTTACCCTCATGATCCTTTGTGGGATGCTGGATGCTTTTAGGGATGTTACTCTTCAATTCTATGAATCAAAAGGCAGATACTTCAAATCTGAGTTTATGTTACATCAGCTATTCCCAGTGCAAAGGGATTGTAAGTATCTCTACAGATCCTAGCTGTTACTCACATGGTAACATGGGATGAAAACTTGTAAAGATGAGTAATGCATGCCTTATATTGTATCAGATGCAATGTGAATCATCCTCCAAGAGGAGGCCTGGAAACTTTTGAATAGTTTGACCACTGGCTGCCATTATCAGTAAACAGGCCAATATGATAACTGGTAATGAAAATAATCAGTAGCTTGTTCAGATAATTAAAGCTATTAGCCTCTCCTAAACATGGAATAATCCTCCAATTTCAAAAACCTTATGCTTTATTCTGTTGGTCTCTCCAAACATTGTTTGGCCTCCAAAATCTTCTCCCTAGGAAATCTCTAAAAAAGTGACATGTGGTTTCTGCCTGAGTAGTACTTGTATCTTTTGCATTTAATCTTGACAATCCTTGTTGTGCTGGGAAACTGGCAACTAGAGGCGATGGCTGGAGGCTATATTGCAGTGTGTGCTGGACTGCCAGTGGCTTTTGAGAGTAGACAATGAAGTGCCCTCACTGTGCTTTCCCTCAACAGTGCTGATTGAGATTTTTGAGGTGCAATGGAAACTGGCTGACCTGTCATGTTCAAAGGGTTGTGACCAGCCAGTACTGTTTAATATGGTCATTAGTGACCTGGTTGGCAGACAGACTGTACTCTCAGCAAGTTGTGGAATGTACGTATAAAATTGAGAAGAGTGGTTGATACATGAGGTAGTTGTACTGTGATTCAAAGGGACTGTGACAGGATGTAGAACTGGCCCATCAGGAAGTTAATGAAATTCAACAAGGGGAAATGCAAAATCATGCATATGGTAGAGAATAACCCCAAGCATCAGTACAGACTGGAGTAGACCTGCTGAGAAGAAGCTTTGTAAAAAAGGACCTGGAGGTCCTGGTGAACAAAAGATGGAACATGAGCCAGCAATGTGTCTCTATGACAAAGAGATTATTCTGGTCTATATTAGGAGGGAAATCGCCAGCAGGTTGAGAGAGGTCACAGGTTCACAGCTTCACAGGTTATTCCAAGTTGGAAGGGACCCACAGGATCATCTAGTCCAACTCCCAAGAGAATGCCCTCCTGGGGATCGAACCCACAACCGTGGAACCATGGACACCATGCTCCATCCATCCAAGCCTCCCATTGTCTAGACCATGTCACTGAGCTCCTCATCCAGTCTTTCCTTAAACACCTCCAGGGATGGTGCCTCCACCACCTCCCTGGGTAGACCATTCCACTGAGAGATCACTCTCTCTGTGAAAAACCTCTTCCTAACATCCAGTGTAAACCTCCCCTGGCGTAGCTTGGGGCTATGTCCTCTTGTTCTGGTGCTGATCCTTCTCCTCTGCTGAGCACTTCTGAAGATGAATAACCACTCAATCCAGTTATGGGCCCACGACTGTGTCTACTTCTGGAGTTTGTAGGATAAGGACGTGTTCTTACCTACATGCTCATACCTGGAGGTCCAGTAAAGGGCCAAGAAAATTAAGTTAGAGCATCTCTAATATGAGGAGAGAACTGGAACAGCTTAGTCTGGAGGGGCAGAAAGGAGGCTCAAGGAGATCTTATGAATGTGTATAAATACCTGATGGAGAGGAGTAAAGCATAACCACAGACAGCTGCAGGTGCTCTGGTTGCTTTGACTTCTGTGCTTTGGATTCAAATACTGAGAACTGACCTGGACTTCTGATGATTTTATTGGAATTGCCATATCTTTTGTTTGGACCCTTACATTTTGAAATTTTGTTTGTGGAATCAACATTCAGACTGAAACATATGCAAATATATTTATGTACGATTGATGATTACTATAGCGTATATACGCTAAAAATTGAAAAAGCAGACAATAAGAACAAAGATTAATGGTCTTTCATTAATGCCTTCAAAGCTGCTAAATTTTGAGAGGCTATTCACTTAGAAAAGTGCAAAAAAACTAATGTCTTGGCCTCATTATCTCAGCAAGTATTTGTTTGCTTTGATAATGACTTAAGTTTGGCCGGCATTGTCATTGTGTAGCCTATATCTATATTGCATATTAAAAGAATACTTGTAAACCACTCAGAACAATTCTGAAGATGAATAGAATTTATATGCCACAGAGATTAAAAGATTTCAGTACACAAAGTATCTGAGATATACACAATGTTCTAGGAAAAAATCTGGAAAAGTGCTGAGTCTTAATGAGGTCCAGTAGCATCCATTAGACAATGTGAGGTGTTTATGCACGCACATTGGACCTTGAGAGCTGCCTTTGCACATGCATCTATTGATGTCACGGACTAGATATTATTCACTGTCAATTTACAGATTATCTTCTTAGAAACTCTCAAAATTTTCATCATACTGAAAAGCTACACCTTTGGATGCGTACATTCTGTCTCTGACTTTTCCATGAATAAGATGTGGAATAATTTTTTTGCTTGGTATTCGTTTCTTGTCTGCACCAAATGATATGCTATTGTTCAGGATACTACAGGGTAGTAGCAGGTTAACTCATGCTTGTGCTTCAAGGATTTTATCAGAAGGCCTCATTCTTCAGAAAAAACGGAAGGGAAAAAAGACTTTTGCCTTGTGTGTGTGGTGCCTTTTTGTTGCACTAATGTGAAATGATTCAATGTGATGCACAGCAGTTTATCAAAACAAAATCTCATTAAAATCTGTCTGCACTTTGCCCTTACTCTCCTTTGTACAATAAAATTGTGAAGCTTTCTGTGACCAGACAGTAACCTGTGGTAACCTGTAGTGTGTGTACATTTATGCGTGATGAATAAAACCATTGTCACCCTTAGATGTTGGCATCAATATTGTGCTACTAACATTTGGAAGTTTCTGCTTTATCAGCAGCAATGACTGGCAAATAATCAGCTGTTTTGTAATGGGAAGCTTAAAATAGTAACTGAAGACATTTGAGTTAAGCTTCATGGAAAAAGACACTGCTGCACTTATTATGATACCATTTTTGTTGTGTAAGGACGACATGATTGTCATTTTAGATTTTTAGACATACAGTGCAATTAAGAATAATCAGTTTTCCCACACATTCCACAAAACAACTGAAGCACACATGCTAATAACCAGGCCCTTAAATTTAGAGTACTTCCGCTGCTACATGGGCAGCGGATGGGTACAGATGCATGTTTCATAGTGGTATGCAGCTATTGTATGATTACAGCCTTCTTACAGAGATGCGAGTCTCAAAAGAAGTTGCTGATAAATAATAAACACTCTAAACTTTGCCCACACTACAAATAGAAATATTATTTTGAGCGCTGAAGAAGGGGATCTGTACCTATGACATATATTGTAGGCGTTGCAGTCTGTAACAGGCATCCAGACTGGAAGTTTAAAAGAATCTACAAAAGAATTCTAATTTGTGTTTACAGGCAATCCCACCAATAAGAACTATATTGTGTTATGTATGCACGCTGATACATACTGTGTTTAACCCCGAATTTGTGTGACATGCATGTGGTTGGATATAGAATTCGGAGCATCTGCAAAGACAGTTCAGGATTTGAGCAAGGTGCTCAGAAAACAGATACTGCTGGTAACTAAAGGTAGCAAGTTTATACTGGAAGTTTTACCTCATAACTATTCCTACTAAAAGCAATGTCTTATGTATTCTTGGACCAGGCTGTATCATGATTGTTTTAGAAAGAAGTCTCTATGAACAAATTCATCTAAGAAATGTTCGCGTTTTCACGTACAACTTTATTTTTTATATTCTTTTCTCCATTTTTTTTCTGTGCTCACTGCTTCCCTCAGCGTGAGTATTCAGAACTTTTCTATTATGCATGTTTCTGAACTTTTACTGTATTGGGACTAAATTAGTGGTACTTTTTTTTTGCATGTTTGGGACTAAATGTTTGCTGTGTTTCATCTTTTCTTGCTAAAAATTTTAGACTGAATCACTTAATTAATGTATGAAAGATAAATTGCTAGACATTATCACAGACCACTACTATTTACCATGAAATGAGACATAGTAAGAGCAAACAAGTGATGTTCTAACTATGATGTATAGTTACTTGCATTTTAGTGGACATAGTTGTCCACATAGAAAACTTTGACTGTACCAGAGGGTAAAAGAGTCTTAGGGAATGTATTTGCATCTGTATGAAAGAGTGCAAGCTGAAATACCATTTTCCTCTCCTTGAAGAAGAGGAAGCCACAGTAGCATGAGCAGACTTAATTATGAAAGTGTTCCCACACCAGAACATGTGTTGTTTTGCCAAAAATTTTTACGAGAATTCACACCTTTATATCACAACGTGATAGCTTATTTAAAAAGAAAAGAAAAAAAAGATTACTAGGAATAGAAGATGAGTTTTATTAGAAATTGTTACAAGGTCTCATCACCATTAGTGCACCAGCTTATACTGGCCTCTTACACTGAACACAAATTAATACTGAAAGAATTTTTCCCAAATGTTTGCAGAATACGTGCTAGTAGCATGTATGACTGAAACTGCAGTTATACAACCTTGTATAAGGGAGAGGTGTGGAGGAAAAAGGAACCTGTTTTTAGAAGATGCCCTGACACAACTGTAAAAATTGAAGACGTTGCCAATTACAGATTTTCTTTTTTCCAGTGAAATTCTTAGTGAGATGTTTGGACTGAAAAGAAAGCTGGTATGTCCCACTCAGTTAAATGTTATGTTCACCATGTAAAGGGCCAGTAAGGCTGCTGTAATGAAGTGAAAAGTAAAAAATAAAAGCTGGAAAAGAAGTCCTATTTCCTCCAGGACCTCAATCTTAAAACCTCTGATCAAGGAAATAGCTTAATCTGCAGACAAAGAGCTGGAAAGGTGCTGGAAAAGTCTATCCCTTCCATTCTCCTGAGAGCTCCTAATTTGTAGTTGCTATCTGGCAATTATTTTTTTCCTGCATTTGGTCAAGGTCTGTGATAGCTCTGAGCAGCTTTCTGCTTTGAGCCAGACTAAATGTGAAACATTAAATACCTCTTGGCAAGTAAGCATTATCATAATAATCCTTCTCAGACTCTGTGGGGGACACATTTGCAGAGTTTCAGGATGCCTCATGACACATTTTCACCAAATAAACTGTTAGTCAAGATAAGTTTTCAACTCTAGAAAATAAATCAGAAGTGTAGTGTCCATCTTTGTGGATGACTTTGAGCCACTTCTGTAGATTAGATCAGAATAGAAAGTTTAAGAAAGTAATTTGAAAATTATTAAAAAGGTTTTACTTCAAAGATATACTAATATTTTATATTTCAGGTACACCTTATCAGCTCTCTTTTTTCTTCCAGGCTTTTAAGACCAAGGATGGCTACATTGTGATTGGAGCTGGAAATGATCATCAGTTTGTCACTGTGTGCAAGGTGTGTTAGGCAAGAGTACAGAAATGTGTTTCTATTCTGACTAGAAAATGGTGATGCTGATTGCATCTTAATTCCCTTTTTTTTTTTAATATGACAATAGGTGGTATTTTTAGTATATTAATATAAGTTCTATGCCTGCAGTTCTGGCTGATCATTTAGAAAGCAAAGCTAGCGAATGTATGGTTCTTGTACTACTTTCATCAGTAGCTGAGTGTGTAGTCCTTTGGAGCATAAGTATATGCAGGTCTGTGCTGACAGAGAAAATTGTGGACTCCTTAGAAAAAAACTGCAGTGGTGCAGAGATATGATGTTCACAGGTTATTCTAAGTTGGAAGGGACCCACAGGATCATCTAGTCCAGCTCCCAAGTGAACGCCCACCCAGGGATCAGGCCCACAAACGTGGAAACACGGGCACCATGCTCCATCCATCCAAACCTCCCACCATCTAGACCATGTCACTGAGCTCCTCATTGAGTCTTCTCTTAAACACCTCCAGGGATGGTGACTCCACCACCTCCCTGGGCAGACCATTCCACTGAGAGATCACTCTCTCTGTGAAAAACCTCTTCCTAACATCCGGTCTAAACCTCCCCTGGCGTAGCTTAAGGCCATGTCCTCTTGTTCTGGTGTTGTCAGCCTGAGAGAAGAGATTCACACCCACCTGGCTGCACCCTCCCTTCAGGTAGTTGTAAACAGCAATGAGGTCACCTCTGAGCCTCCTCTACTCCAGGCTGAACAACCCCAGTTCCTGCAGTCGTTCCCCATAGGGCTTGTTCTCCAGTCCTTTCACCATCCTTGTCGTCCTTCTCTGGACTCTCTCAAGCAGCTCAACATCCTTCTGAAACTGGGGAGCCCAGTACTGGACACAGCACTCAAGATGTGGACTGATCAGTGCTAAGTACAGGGGAAGAATAACTTCCCTAGTCCAACTGACCACACTGTTCCTGATACAGGCCAGGATGCCATTGGCCTTCTTAGCCCCCTGGGCTCACTGCTGGCTCATATTGAGTTTTCTGTCAATCATAACTCCTAAATCTCTCTCCATTTCACCACTCTCCAGTCACTCATCCCCCAGCTGATAGCAATGCATGGGATTGTTATGTCCAAAGTGAAGAACCTGGCACTTAGACTTGTTAAATAAAAAACCCCAGTTGTTCTAGATCAGATGTCCATATCGAGGTTCCAAACAAAGGACCTCAATAACATGTAAACAGGGACAAAAGACGTTTTGCATGTAGCATTAAATAGCATTATTTAAAATTACAGAATACCCATTAGTGATGTGCTCTATACTAAATCAGAGGTGATTTGGAAAACACCATGAAGAGAGAAAGCCAATAAAGGAAAAGAACTTTATTACAGAAAGGCCCACAACACCATAGTGAACTTCAGTGAATACACAAACAATTAATTCAAACACTGGAATTGCTATTAGAGAATCTTTCTGAGATGAATTGGTGCTAAATATACAGGCTATATGGAGCTGTTGCCCTGAACACGCATATTCTAGAGATGTAACAGCTGGCTCAAGCTGTAAACAATTGCAAACACTCTGCTTCAACTGTATCTTTTCAGGCAAGCAAAAAGAAAAATCTGGAATAATTCACTGGGATATTTTCAAAATCTGTGACAACTAACTAGCTTTTTTGAGGAGTTGGATAGTCGCAGAAAAACTTTGTAACGCTGCTGGCTGGGGCGCATTTCTTTGTGGTCATGAGTTACAACGCCACATCCTGACCTGTGGCTGCTTTGTTCTAAGAAAGAAATCTCAGTGAGCGTTTTCAGAAGACTGAGGTTTTGTGTACAGCAGAGTGCACGCAGGTTTACTAGTGGGACAAAACACAGGGGACGTAAGCTCTGAGCGCATGTCTTAAAGCTTGAGCAAGGCCTCAACCAAAGAACACCAGTTTCATTCCAAATGGTCGAAGTGAAGTAAAGAAAATAATATTGGCAACATGATGCAGAAAGATGAATGATGCATTAATGAATAACTTTTCAAGTGTGCATTTGCTAGTCACAAAAAATGGAGAAGAACATATATAGACATGCAGCTTTACAACAGATGGACATTAAGTTAAAGATGAAGTCAGTAACATTAATTAAAACAGTAGAGTGAGCAATTCCATATGATCATTTTTCATATAACTCATGAAATGGAAACATAGTTTTCTGATTAATTTATAGGGTTTTTAAGGTCTCATAAATAAGTATTCATCATAATTTACTTTGAACAATCTTGCATGGTTATGTTTTAATGAAGTGGTGATTTGTAACTCCAAAATCACAGTATTAAAAAAAAAGGAGATAATTTTAAGGGATTCCAATATTATTGATAAACTTCCAGATAGGAAAATTTAGATATTTTCCGAAGTTAAATTATGATATGATTTTCATAAACTAGATTGTATAAACACAAAAGAAAAAGAAAAAAATGCTGTGAATTAAGTATTGATGGAAGATGTTAGGTTGATGTTTTATGTTACACTGCAGATAAAAATCTGCCGAAAATTTACGTAACATCATCATTGTTGTAGCATAACTGTAAGTGACTAACTGTTTTGAATATTTCTGAATATCTGTTGAAAGAATATCTGTTTTGGTGATGATTTTATGTTCTCAACAACTATCCAATTGTAAAGGGAAACCATATCCTTGTTCACTCCAGCAAAGTTAGGAGTCACTAAATGATAGTGGCCTTTGTCTAAACAAGTGTCAGAGGAATTAGTAGAATGTTATGTTGGAAGCAAATTCTAGAGAGATTGGCACCAATTTATGTCTACTTACATGTGGTAGCAGGTAGGCATATGGATTCAATGAGCGACTGAACGTATTATTAAAACAGAAATACATTGATGGTTCCTCAATAGTATATAGATATAGAAAATAACTCCAACTCAGAAATGTCCTAATATGGAGTTTGGATGAAGATTAAGGAAGAATCATATGTACTGGCCTTGTTCTTAAGCTCTTCCTAAGCATCAGATGAAGGCAGACAGCATGATGGGCTATAGGGACTTCAGGTGATCCACTATATTTTTTTGGTAAGCCATCTTTGCAGTGGCACTCTAAGAAAATGTAACATGTTTAGAATGGTTGTTCGAATCATCGTAAGAAAAACTCTTCAGTGTTAATCAGTTTATGTGAAAGTCTCTTCCTTTATAAGACTTTATGCCACATTTCTCTGTAGCTAATCTTAATGGGGTATTTTTAAATAAATTTAGAAAGCACAATTCTGTTTATTTGTGTTCTATAGAAAGACATTGTGGCATAAATAAATAAGTGCTCTCGGTCTCTGTACGGGTATTAGATGGTGAGTTGGACTAGATGATCCTTGTGGGTCCCTTCCAACTCATAATTTTCTGTGATTCTGTGAAATTGTATTGATTATCCACACAGCTATGTTATCTAATGAATGCCTCTACAAAATTCTGTGACTAACTTGTCATATTTAATTCCCATTATAGTATAATTCACATTGTCTTTGCATGCTGTTTATATTTCTATGTAGCAGGTGGATGTTACATATAGAAGATAGATTTCTTCTTTCTAACAAGTTCTACCACCACTCTTCTGTATTAATTCCATTGGGGGCTAAAAAACCAAAGACATTTCAATAGAAAGAGGCATTTTCTTTTTTTTTTTGCCTTCCCCCTTGCCTTTTTGATGGAGATTATTGAAGTGGAAAGATACTCTTAGACATAACTTTTTTCAATCTAGCCTATGAAGCACATACATATTTCTTATTCTGTGACATATAACTGCAGGATGTTCTCACAGATCTCTCCAACTTCATGTTAATAACTTACAAATTTTTTAGTGTTCAACTATGAGAATCTCTCCTTGCTGATTGTGAAAACTGTCAGCTAAAATTTGGATCTTCAGTTTAATTTCTATATTTTTCTTTATTTGTTTTGTAACATTAACCAGAAGACTTTCTAAAATTAATTTTTTTATTTTTTAATTTTTAATTTCTTTATCTTATTTAAAGATTCATGAGAGGTAGTGATTATTGGAAATCAGTGATTTTTCAAAATCAGTAGTTTACTTTGTTAGCTATATAAACATCTCCTACCTAGCACATTACTTACTTATCTTTATTTTTACTTAGATCCTGAATTTGCCTGAAATTAGTAAGGATTCCAGGTACAAAACTAATACACTCAGAGTCCAGAACAGGAAGGAACTGATTAACATATTGTCAACCCGGTAAGTTAATTTCAAGGGAAGAAATTACATTTGATCTGTTAATGCAAATAGTCACATACAGTTAACTCTCATCATGTGAAATTTTTATTTTACTCTTTTGAGATACTTGAGTTTTTAAAATAAGTATTGAGAAAGCTTACCAATGTTAAATATGCTGCCTTTTCCACACAGCCTATAGTGTGTGCTAACAAAAATCCACATGACAAATTTAAGTTTTCGCAAACCATTTTAACTGCTTTTTAACAGTGACTTGAATTTAAGTGAAACAACCAGTGCTTTCTGCTTCCTGGATGAATGTAGCTCCTGGAAAAATAATTGCTGAAGCACCATTGCTTTTGCTGTGACTGGGATTTGAAGTTTTCACTGAACGTTTCTGTATCCAAGGGAGTTCCACTTGCTGCTACTCCCTTACTGCTGCTTCTGTATTGCAGTACTCTGCGCCCCAGATTCTCCCTGGGTAATTTCTTTTTAAATCAAAAGGGTATGTGTTTAGTTTTCTATTTGGAAATCATCCTATTAAATACTTTAATTAAATTTTTTTAGGAGGAAGCTTGGAAAACCTTTATTTGAGAGATTAAAATAGCTTAGTTATCTTCCTCATTCTATTTGAGAAGCCCCTATTTTTGTGGAGTGCTCTTCTGTTTAATGGAGAGGATGGTAAATTCAGGTAACAGAAGAAAAAACTAATCTTTGTGAAACCTCCCAAGAGAGGCTTCAGCAGCACTTCATACTTCGGGGGTTGAGCAGGAGAGGCAGTGTATCTGCTGTTGTCGATGACTCAGGAAAAGTCACACTATCAAGAAATGCGTAACAGTTATCATTCTTGGGTGGTTTTTTTTGTTGTTGGTTTGGGGTTTGTTTGGGGGGGGTGGACAGGGCAGATGGGGTGGGAGGTGAAACTTCAAAGCATTAGGTCAGATATCTCCACTTTTATTTCCATTCAAGAAAAAGAGCTTCAAGCGCACATCCACACTCCCCACCTCAACCTCACACATTTTTCAGGTATTGAGAACCAGAATCATCTATCATTGAAGATTGTAGAGAGAGGGATTTTGCCTCTCCCTGTTGCACCTGCACCTTTGTCTGTCTTATGCGTCCATTTTCAGATGTCCTGCCCAGATAAAAAACTGAAGAATCAAGTGACTGCATTTTCAAATAATTTTGGTACAACTGCTCTTGACTAACTTTTCAAGCTCTTCTTTTACTTGTCCTCCTATGACAAATGGATTGTGATAGGAAAAGTGAATCCACTCTTGCTATAAGTTTTGAGCCCCTGAAAGGCCATAATTTATCTTTTGACCTGCTTTTGAGCTCCTACATTCTTGACTCATAATCTTAGTTTTAAGTTGGTTCATGTTGACTTATTACTTGGAGTTCATTTAGTATTGCATTTATCTGATATACTCTGGTACCTTGTGAGTGTACTGTTTTGCCATCTATGGATCAGTTCACAGGTTCACAGGTTATCCCGAGTTGGAAGGGACCCACAGGATCATCTAGTCCAACTCCCAAGCGAACGCCCACCCAGGGATCAGGCCCACAAGCGTTACTTATCATCTTGTTTCTGGATGATTTGGAATGTAGGGTTGGTTTTCTTTTTCCTATGGGCAATATCTGAGTAAGAAGATAAAGATGGAGATGAATATGGCTTGAGACATATATATGTACCTTGAAACAACAGCTCTGAGAGGTGTGAATTGCTCCATTCATTTCAGGAAGAATTTTCTCATCCTCTCTCTTCTCTGACGGAAATGAAGAGTGAAGCGCACCTGTCTTTAACCTCTTCAATCCAGTTTGCTCTCTGTATACATCTCAACTCCCTTTGTAGGGTACACATGAAAGAGAGAGGCGAGAAGCAGGTTTGCTAAGATTGTCATATCTTAATAGAAGTGACTGGAAAGTAAACCACTATGGACTGGTATGTTGCTTCTAAGAGAGCCAGCTCTCGCGCTGGAGCAAGAGGAGGTGATTACAGAAACCAGTCCCAGACATCTTGAGACATGGAGAATTTTTTCTGTTCCATATTCTATGAGGAAATAAGTAAAATGCTGCAAGGACCGCTGGTTCATAGGATATTCACGGGGAAGAGGAAAGAGACGTATGGAGCATTTTGTACTTGTTTTGCCAGTGGTGGTGGTGTCCTTTTCCCATCTCTGTTCTGCTTCCTGCCCTGCTGGTTTTTTCCTGTCCCCATCATCTTTCTCCACTTCCTACAGGCTCCCCTGTACCACCTCCAGTGTCTTATTTCCTCTTTCTCCTCCTACTGCTGACATTTGTACATCTACTGTTTGCTTTGAAAAAAGGAAAAAAAAAAAAAAAGTTTCAGTGCCTTCTGTATCTTCCTCTTTATTTAGGTTACATTTTCCCCAAATGACAACAAAGCAGAACTACGACAAAAGCAAATTACCTCTGCCTTCATTTCTTGTGTATGTGCCAAGAGTCAATTTAAAATGACCCTACCTGGGTGGAGGTCAGGTTCAACAGCTACCACAGAGGCCCCTGAGACTCACAGCTCATGTGAGAACTGACAGACTACAGAGCACTCTGCTTTTTCTGTTTACAGCGGAGACCTCTGGTTTGTGAGTTAGATGTACATCCATTAAAGAGAACCAAGTTTTAATTGTTGCTCTGTTCCACCTCCACCTCCCTTCCACTTTTACCTTTGCTTCCACTGGAACAGAATAGTATGAGGCACAATGCAGACCATTTTTTATCTATATATACATATATACACATGCATGTGTATATATGCCTACATATGCATACATGTGTCAAGACATTTGTATATAGTGTGCAGATTTGAGATGTATCTGTGCAAAAACTACTAGAATGCTAGTTTTAAGAGAAGCTGTTTAGAGAAAGGGGAGTTAGTCTGTTGACCTTCTTCAAATTACTCCAGTACTTGAATGTTAATCCTGCCCTGCACCTCAGTAATGTAGGCATATTTTAAGACAGGGCAGCTAAATGTGTACTCCAAGCTACTTTGGGAAATTAATCTGTAATTGGAACAGAGTGTGTAGGTTCATATGAGTGAAGTGAAAGGGGAATAGCAGACTTGCCCTCAACCTTTAAAGTGAAGCAGTTCACATAAGGAAGAACACATAAATTCAGCATGATTAGGGCTCCTGCAGCTCTAACTAAATTATTGTAGACTTAGAAGTGTTAGGGCTGGAAGTGATTCAGAGTGGAACTTCTATTCCTAGCACTTATATTTTAAAGCTCTTATTCTTGACTGTGCACTGCAGCTGCATGTTGTGTATGTAAGTGTGAGGGGAAAAGGAGTGAGCAGGAAGGAAGCACAGAGGAACCTGATCCTGAGTTAATGATGTTGTTACTAAAGTGTTTCCACGCCGTAACAGAAGAGGAGGGCACCTAGGGGGGAAAGTGTATTGTAAATTGTTAAATTTGCTAAATTTTCTGATGAGAAGGACTGTTAAATTCACTTGTTGAGACACACCCAGTCTTTGTAAATCTCCTTCCCTATCCCCACCGTTTCCTTTTCTAAACCAAGAGCCTTGCAGACTGAACTCATTGTTGGTAACATTACAGGAACAAGCATTCGGTTGTTTACAGCTTCAGCAAGACAGGTATCGAAGTTTGAAAGGTAATTGACTTCAGTGTGGCACAGCTGGTAAGGTTTACTTTCCTCAGTCATCTACCTCACCATGAGTACATAGATGGTGTAGGCCACACATAACTGTGTGGGCGTAATCTATCAAATTACCACAGTTTGCTTCCTTGTAAATTGTTATTAGCTTTATGTTGACTTCTATGTATACAACTGAGATCCAAAATGTCTGAAGCATCTGATTTTTGGGCTGGGTAAGCTACCATGTGTTTTCTCTATTCTTTTCTCACCATTTAATAAACCTCTGAGCATTTTCATATGTGGGTGAAGTTCAAGATCCTTCCTGAAAAGGAAATTGTTGTCTTTTTTTATGATGACATACATCACTTTCTATGAAGCTTCTGAAATCGAGGATTTTAACTATTTTAAATGAACTTTTTCAACTGGCCCTTGTTAGCTCTTTAATCCTATTGAGGAATTAAAAGAAGAGCAGCAACAAAATCAATACAACTTTCCATTATTCTCAATGTGCTTTGACTGATGTGCATTTACCTGCTGATTTTCAGTTAATTTGCACTTCTTTTGTCGTACCTATAGAAGTTACAGGCCTTTTATGTCATTGAGGAGAAGCGAGAAAGGCCTGGGAAAAGTAGTACATGAATTTCTAACGTGCATTATCTGAATAAAGTAAGATGTAGTTCTGGAACATGCTGGACTAACTACTC
Organism: Pitta sordida; assembly: GCA_013390025.1. Taxonomy (NCBI): domain Eukaryota; kingdom Metazoa; phylum Chordata; class Aves; order Passeriformes; family Pittidae; genus Pitta; species Pitta sordida. The sequence continues at coordinate 61,856 of WEKX01006523.1, read as the reverse complement.
AGGAGCCATAAGAATTTCATTTTACAAGATGGATTTGCTTCCCTCTCTCTTGTATGCTATTCCTTGAATATCATATATGATTTCAAAACAGCATACGAAGCTTGATGAGGGAGCGTGAATGTTTATTAACAGTTTCATTAATAATTCTATTGAAATGGCAAATATTTTGTCGTGGTTTGACCCTAACTGGATGCCAGAGACTCACCCACAACCTCTCCTGGAGGAAAAAACTGGAAAATAAAACTGGAAAATAAAACTGGTCACAAGCACTTGAGTGTGTTTCTAACTCATTATAAGCATTTTATCCAACCTGCACAAGTCAAGCAGACATTCTTTTTCTGTTTTGCATTTAATGATCCATTTTTCCTTTTTCTTACTTTTAATTAGATTTTGTTAGAAAGCAGAATGGTATGAAGATCTTGATTTTTAAGAAGCAAAATGATACTGGTTGTTTCTGTAAGAAAACAGGGTTTACACCATTTTTATTTCATATTTAACTTTTTATATTGTACAGGGTTTTTCTTACATACTTCTGTAAGTTTTTTTGTTGAATTTGCTGAGTGTATAGTTTAAATTTAGATGTTTTCATTTAATGATGACTTCTAGATTTACTAATTAAAGAGAAATATATTTAGTTGGATTTTTTCCAATGAAGTAACATTTCAATTAGTCCAGCTCATGCTACACCTTCTATTCTTACCATATTTTAAGCATGAAATGTTTGTAATGTTAAATGCTTCAGACTCTTGTGCCTCATATCAATACTTCGACTTCAGTATCTTTGTGAATGCTGTGTAATTAAGTACAGTGGAGGCTTTGAGTGCAAATAAGATATCGTGGAGACAATTATTTGCTTAAATGCAGAGAGGACATCGTAGGGACAATTACCTCTTAATGAAGTAATCCTCACTTCAAGCTTTGCAGTAAATATCCCAGCAATGCATTTGTTCTCCGTTGAGGTACAAAACCTTCTTTTTTCACAAAAGGCCCACGCTCAAGCTTAATGCCACAAACTAATACAATAAAAAGCCAATCCTTTTGAAGTTCTAAAATATTGGGAATAATTGTAGAAAGCTAAGATACAGGTTTAAAACATTAAAATATTTCTTCAAATATATCATAGGTAATTTAGATAGTGTTTATGTGATTATAGCAAATGGATAATTTCATAGTAGAAATAGTCTCATCTGAAAATAGTATGTGAAGCTGAAGTGTGAATCACAGGGTTATCCTCTCCTGGAGTCACTGAGTATAATTGAGGTAGAGATTCTTATGTAAGTGTCATGCTTCAGAGTTCAGATGCTGCATGGTCTAGAATTTTTTTTTACTACTCAGATTTGGAAGATGAACTGTTGTTGAACCTGATATGTATTTCCATCAGTGATTTTATTTATATATGTACATATAAAGACATACTGAAAGACCACAGGTGAGATTGTAAATTTCTCCCTTAAGAAAAACAAATAATACACTAAGTAAGGTATTCATAAAAAATATTGTCAAAGCATAGAAATACCTTTTAAAATAAGTGTTNTCCATTTCTGGGCTCCGAAAAACATCTGCAACCTTTTTTTCAGCTTGATCTCCATCTTCAGTCGTGGCTTAGATGGATTCTGCATCACTGGTTCCTCTCTCTCTAGTACATAGGCTTTCACCATGGTCCATCCAATTCCACGAGCAGCAGCGGGATGCCTGGAAGAACATTCCTACCCCCTCTCTACTAGGCCTGGGGGGGCCTTCAGAGATTTCAGCTTTCTCCACGCAGGTTCTGAACCGGCACTCTACATCTTGTTACTAAGGTTTTTTTTCTTCTCTCCCAAATATGTTTATTCACAGAGACGTCTCTGTCTCTATAACCTTGAATGCCATGGCAGCGACTGAGGCCCAGGCAAGAACTGAGCTGTTAACCCCCTCGCTGCCTGAGCAGCAAAAAACCTAAACCAGGACAAAGAGGAAAAGGATTGTCCAGGCCTTCTCAGCTCCTGCTCAGAGAGCTTTCACTTTTGAGAGAGAATGTCAATCTTGAACTTATTTCAGAAGTTTTTGTTGAGGGTCTTCTCTTGACATTTTGAAGTGCTGAGCATGTTACTAATGGATACATAACCTAAACATCAGCTCTTCCTTTTTTGCAAAGGTTATGATATTTATTTGTGTAAGAACTATAAAAAATTGTATTTAATTGGGGGAATGATATGTATATGATGTGATTGGAAAAAAAAATTAAAGTTTGTGCAGCTTATACAACTGACATGAGAGAGGTATAAACTGATGTGTTTTATCTCTATCTTATCCTTTATTAGATTTTTGAAATATAGTATTTATCCTTTAATGATGTACAACAGATGATTCAATGATTCAATATATAAAACAGAGTTGAATAAACAAATTAGTTGCATGCTGTTGCTCTCAAAATCTGAATACTAAACCTTTATTGGCAGTAGTGATGATCTGTTTTGGTTTTAAACTGTTTGCTTAACAATGTACTCTCACCAGCCTCTTTGTAACACAAATAAAAGAAGCTATTTTATATCAGAGTTAGATCAGGAGTTTCAATTTCAAGAGAAATGCTGTTTGTCTGTTGAGGATGATAGAATGTGGGGGTTTCCTTTTTGATTGAGGTGAAAGCTTTTAGGAATTTTCTCCAGCCATCAAAAACAAATTGAGCAAGACTAAAACAAATCTTAGTTCCATTCAAAAGAGGTACTTTTAAAAACACATGATCTGTTGTTTTCTACAAAATTGTAGTAATGTTTTACTTGTCTGTTACATAGGAAAGAAAATTCTAAGCACAAGCCGATATTGCAGAAATTCATCTCAAACCATATACATTTTGCTCAACATATACATATGTTGTTCAACATACATTTGCAACTCCACTGTATATTGAGTCACTCATAATGATGTTATAAAAGAAGAAGGTATGTCTTGAAAAGTATTCAGTTTTACCACAACATCAGGAAGCAGCATACGTATAAAGCAGATATATGCTATGGACACTCCTGTTGAAAAGACTTCATTTTTGGGCTATCCTTTACATGGAAAAGTTGATTATTTTTTTAAATAGAGGAGGATATTTATAAGTTCTTTCTTAAAAAATAGGTATAAGGACATAACATAGCAGGACTTATTCATTACTTACAGATCAAGTGATTGCTGATACATATATTAAGAAGTACAGTAATTTCTTTGGGATGTTCTTCAATGCCATGGTTATAAAGTCCAAGAGTCCTCTTGTAGCCATCTTGTCTTTTCTTAGAAATGAGTTAGTGGAATTTGAGGTGTCAGGAAAAGGAGTAGCTGAACAAAGCTTTCAATTTATAACAAGGAAGTTAGTGGGCCATGAAATATGAAGCATCTCAGTTGCTAGCAGGAAACAACATAGTTTTGTATAAATAGCATTAGTAAGTGACAGGAATCAGTTTCTTATGTGAATCATATTTATATCGTTCAGTAGTTTAAGCCTCAAGCCTTAATACTAGAAGGTTATTAATAACAAAAATATAGAGGTTATGAGAACTGTTGCCAAACAGAGAGTACTGAAGGGAGATAAAAATTACATTTCAGACTAAAATCATGCTTCAGTCACTGAGAAAGGAAGGTTATCTACCTCTCTAGTTACCTTTATTCTACAGTTCCCTATAATGTACTTGGTCACAGGTTCAGAGGTTATTCTGAGTTGGAAGGGACCCACAAGGATCATCTAGTCCAACTCCCAAGAGACTCCCACACAGGGATCAAACCTACAACCCCGGAGACACGGGCACCATGCTCTGTCCATCTGAGCCTCCCATTATCTAGACCATGGCACTGAGTTCCCCATCCAGTCTTTTCTTAAACACTTCCAGGGATGGCAACTCCACCACATCCCTAGACAGACCATTCCATGAGGGATCACTCTCTCTGTGAAAAACCTCTTCCTAACATCCAGTCAACCTCCCCTGTCGTAGCTTAAGGCCATGACCTCTTGTTCTGATGCTGGCAGCCTGAGAGAAGATATTTACATCCACTGGACTGCAACCTCCCGTCAGGCAGTTGTAAACAGCAATGAGGTCACCTCTGAGACTCCTCCAGGCTGAACAGTCCCAGTTCCTGCAGTCGCTCCCCATAGGACTTGTCCTCCAGTCCTTTCACCATCCTTGTCACCCTTCTCTGGACCTTCTCAAGCAGCTCAACATCCTTCTTAACCTGGGGAGGCCAGAACTGCACGCCGTACTCAAGATGTGGTCTGACCAGTGCAGAGTATAAGGGAAGGATAACTTCCCTGGTCCGACTGACCACACTTTTCCCGATACAGGCCTGGATACCATTGGTCCTCTTAACCACCTGGGTACACTGTTGGCTCATATTAAGTTTTCTGTCAAACATTACTCCAAAATACCTCTCCATTTCACCTCTCTCCAGCCGCTCCTCCCCCAGCCGATAGCAATGCATGGGGTTGTTATGTCCAAAGAGAAGAACCTGGCACTTAGACTTGTTAAATCTCATATTATTGAAATCTGCCCACTTTTCTAGCCTATGAAGGTCCCTCTGAAGGGCCCTTCTACCCTCTGGCAGTTCAACATTTGCCCCCAGCTTGGTATCATCTGCAAACTTGCTAATGGTGGACTCAATTCCCCTGTCCATATCATCAATAAAGATATTTAACCATGCCGGGCCAAGCACTGATCCCTGTGGGACTCCACTAATGACAGGCCGCCAGCTGCATGTGGCACCATTTACGAACACTCTTTGGGCTCGTCCATCCAGCCAATTCCTAACCCAACACAGAATGCTCCTATCCAATCCACACTCTGAGAATTTCTCCTGAAGCTTACCGTGGGAGACCGTGTTGAATGCTTTGCTAACATCCAAGTACACAACATCCACTGCCTTTTTTTTGTCAACCAGGTGAGTCACTAGTTCATAAAAGGAGATCAGGTTGGTCAGGCAAGACCTACCTCTCCTAAATCTGTGCTGACTAGGTCTAATGTTGTACTTATCATGCAGGTGCTGCATAATGGCATTCAGGATTATCTGGTCCTAGATGTATGGATCCTAGATGTGTATAACAGTGGCACGGTCTGTATAACAGACGATATCTTTACCATGGAATCACTTTAATCTACAGTGACATACATTACATATAAATGGACTGTGCAATAATCTTATATATATTTGTTTTCTTTAGAAGCAATTCTTCATTATGCTTCATTATTTCACAAGTGGTGCTTTACGTTATGACGCGTTTTGCACTTTTGAAGCCTTTTATTTTGATTTTTCTTTTTTATTGCTCCTTTCATTTCTACTGGTGTTATTTGTTAACATCAGGAGTAAGACTTCTAATTCTGAGGAAGAGCCATGCAAAACTTGTGCATTTTGCTATTCATTCATCTTAGAAAATGCGTTGTGTATCAGGATTTATTTTGGAGATGTCATTCTTTCACAGAGAGAAAGACATTAACTGTGAAGCTTGGATCCACACCTATCCCAAATACTTAATATATTTGTAACTTGTCACCATCACTAGTTTTGTGGGTTTTTTAGTCTAAATTAGAAGTTTGCAAAGTTTGACTTTGTACTGATTCAGGTCTTTTTGTGCTTTGTCTCTATTAACTTCCTCTCAGAAACTTGGAAGAGATTTTCTTTTCTTTTTTTTAATTTTTAATAGCATGTTAAAAGTAAAGGTGAATGTTACTAACAGTGCTCCAAATTACACTTTGGGAAGGCCAAGCTGGTAAACTTCAGAATACCAGTAACTGAGTGTCCCTTGTAAAAGTTTCTATTAATTTAATTTCCATCAGGTATTTAAATTACACTTGATTTCTTTTCAGTGTTGGATGTATCATGGAGTAGATCTTTCATTTCTAATAAACTATTAGACCTCTACATTTTACCTTTACATTTAAATTTTATGTTTACCTTTACGAAATTTAAGATACTATCTCCAAGTAAGTTCAAGATCCCAGACAACTGCAGAGAATACAATACCTGTCTCAGTGACAGGTAGTGCTTCAAGAATATTTTCTTCATGTATGTAACTACACTAGGGAGATGAGGAAAGAAAAAGTATCTAGTAAAATAGGGGAAATAGTGGTGCTACCAGTTATGGAACTGAAAGCTTAGAAATGTGTTCCCCAGCATAGGCACAGTGTGTATACGCTGAACCGGATGTCCTTAGGGTAATTTATACAATGATACAACAAATAAATATGTAATCAATGTTGTTATCTGACCAAGAAATGTGGTTGTTAATCCTGATGTATGTTTTTGATGGTACTTTACATCAGCTCTTAATGAGCAGTATTGTATGTTATACTCATACTTGCACTATATCTTTTTGTTTTTACGTATGTTCGTAACAGAAAACAAATGTGAAGCATATTAATGTAATTAAGGACTGGAGGAAACCCATTGATCCTTATTTTAATCTGCTGATAAATTTAGCTTTACAGCATTCCTGAATTGCTTCAGATGATGAGATAGAAATAGAAGTCAGTTCAGCAGTATTTTTTCCCCTATGTCTTGAGGTTTTGCATTTCTGAGGAACATATGTAATACATTTTTGTTATGTTATTCACTGACTGAGAAGAAATCAATGGAGAAGAGTATGGAAGCAGTGAGAGAGGGAGGAGATACGCTGTACTTTTTTTAGCATCTGAAGGCACAGTGTTGATACCACATGCTTTTTATTTGCTCTTAGGTTTTCAGAAAAAACAACGTTTGAATGGTTGCAGCTCTTTGAAGGTAGTGGTGTTCCATATGGCCCAATCAACAATATGCAGCAAGTGTTCTCAGATCCTCAGGTTGGTCCTCACCAAGACGTTTCTCTACCTTATTTCATGTTTTACAAATGCTGAGTAATGATTAATTTTTCTGCCACTCAGACACGATTTTGGCTGCTTTAAAGTGGGATTTGAGAGTTATATGGTGGATTGAGTTTAAGCCAGTAAGATGTCATAATAAGAAATAAATGCAGGTCCTTAAATGAATTGTATGCTTGGGAACACAGATTTTGTTGTAATGAATTAAACCATGGGTATAGAGTCTGTCTTGCAAAACTGGCTGGTAAAACAGGGAAAGGAACCATGATATAGTATGTAAATTTATTAGATAAAGTATGCATTTTATCAGATAAATATGCAGAAAAGTACCATTCTTACTGCCTGTAAATAACTAATTTTATATGTGAAATATGAAATATAATCAGAATCAATAGAGTTCCAAAAAAATGGACAACTTCTGGACTGGAAACAGAAAAATTAAATACAAAATCATATGACGAAAGATCTTAGCCTTTTCTTGGCCTGGTGGTTTCAGTACCTAAAAACACTTCATCTATGTATCTATTTTATATCTTTCACTGAATTACATCTATGATTTTTTATAAACAATATTTTTACTTTTGAATAGGTTGGACTTGATGACCTCTATGGTCTTATCCAACCTTACTGATTCTGTGATTCTGTGATCTGTAGAGTTATATTATCGCCACATTCCCTGATCCCTCCCTTTCTTCTCCTCTTCTGGCATAGGATGGGTTAAAGGGCCAAGACAAAAAGAATTATACTGTATTCAATAATGTAACAGAGTATTTTCTGTAGTTATGAACCTCCTCGAAGTTGAATTTTACTAATGAGAGTAGCAAGTAAAATGATCATTGTTTGCTTTTATATTTTCTTCCAATTTTGTACATGTCTGTGTCTGCTGTCAAAAATGTCAGGATTATGATTGTAGTGTCTGAGAAATAAGAACAGGCAAAGCAATTCCTATTATAAAGGAATATGTTTATAATAAATATGTTTGTTATAAATATTATTATCATACTCCTAGAGATATAAAACAGTATTTGTTAGGGTACTGCAGGGAAAGACTTTTTTTTCGTATATAAATATGCTCTTTTCCCTTAAAATGATGTAGTATCATGCTGTAGAGTATGCATGGGCCAAATTTTTCACTTCATAACTTTCACAGGGATTTAAGTTAGACTTTGAAGAACATACAGCAAGAGTATTTTACTCAGACTTGGCTGCGCTTGGGGCAACATTGGAAAAATAGTTTTTGCTTTTTTTTTGTTGCTGTGAATTTTAAGAAGTTGAGTCCACTCTGAAAGAGACTGCTTTTAAAAACGTTGTGTGTCATGGCATGGCTATTACCTCCCAAAGTGGAAAGAGATGAACTTGACTACCTTGTTCTTGTTACAATTCACTTAACTATTATTTCTACAGATGTATTATTACAATTATATACATTATTTATATTTATGTCAGGTTATTACTTGATATAGTTAACCCATACATAAAAGGTATTACAGTGCTTTCCAGTTAGACATCACTATATGGTTCTTTTTTCTGAAATATTTTCATGTAAAGGGGCATGCTAATCTCTATTCATCATAAAACTGATGAAAAGATTTCACTTTTTTACACCAGTCTCTTAAATACATGGCACTCGGACATCGTGTTATTATTATGGAAATTGGATGTCAATATTTGTGCAGTGTTGCATGTTAGGCATTTTAAAAAAATCTGATGCTGCTTACCTCCTTCAGCATTTTCTTACAGGTATTTTCAGTTCAAAGGAAGTGGAAAAATAAAAATTGCAGTTCTTTCCTCATCATTTAAATATGGAAAACTGTTGTTTTAAAGTATTGCCCCGTGCCAAAGATATTTTATGTAAGTGATGTGAAGTAAATTAAGCCTCCACTCCACCCTTATTTATCGGAGAGACTATCCAGCAGAGAGCAATTTGGAGAGTTGCATACTTAGTCTATTAAGTATATTTTTCTAATTTCTCTCTATATTTTTATTTTAATGATGAATTCTTCAGACCTTCACTGGTGGCTTTATTGCCCTGAGTCACTTATCCATAGCTTGAATTTAGAGGCTTAGGGACACTTCAGGCAAAGCTTTTCACCTTCACAATTCCGGTTTTGCTCTTGTACCTTCCCCAGTTTGTTTATTGCCCACTTGTTTATTTTTCTGTTGCTGTATAGGCAGCATGCATCTGGAATAAAAGCACATGCTTATGTAGAGCTTTGCTTTTCATAAGCCTGCCTGCAATTTTAGTTTCTGAAACCTTGAAAAGTATGATAAGGCCCTGAGGCTATGTCTAAGACTGGAGAAGAAATTTTGCAACACCTGAGAGTCTGTAATTTAGCTATCCTCTGCATTATGAAGTCCCAGTTATAACAGAGAAAACCTACACCCACCAACAAAAACATACTGTAATCACAGCAAGATTTTTTTTAATAGAATCATAGAATAATTTTAGTTGGAAAGGACCTTTTAAGGATTATCCACTTCAATCACCTTACAATGAGCAGGGATATCTTCAACTAGATCAAGTTGCTCATAGCCCCTTTCATCCTTTCAGGGATGGGTATCTACCACCTCTGGACAGCCTGTTAAAGTGTTTTTACAGCCTCATTCTAAAATACTTTTCTACATCTCATCTAAATTGACACTTCTTCAGGTTAAAATCATTACCTGCTGTCCTGTCACTGATTTAAGGAAAATCACAGAACCACACAGAACCACAGAATATTGAGTTGGAAGGGACCCACAAGGATCATCGAGTCCAACTCTTAACACTGTCTCCCTGGCAGGAATCGAACCCAGGTCTCCCACACGCCAGGTGGGGACACTTACCACTGTACTGTCTGGGACTCAAGGTTTGCGTGCAAGCTACAGAGAAATTTATTTTTGGCCCCNATATGTTTGTTATAAATATTATTATCATACTCCTAGAGATATAAAACAGTATTTGTTAGGGTACTGCAGGGAAAGACTTTTTTTTCGTATATAAATATGCTCTTTTCCCTTAAAATGATGTAGTATCATGCTGTAGAGTATGCATGGGCCAAATTTTTCACTTCATAACTTTCACAGGGATTTAAGTTAGACTTTGAAGAACATACAGCAAGAGTATTTTACTCAGACTTGGCTGCGCTTGGGGCAACATTGGAAAAATAGTTTTTGCTTTTTTTTTGTTGCTGTGAATTTTAAGAAGTTGAGTCCACTCTGAAAGAGACTGCTTTTAAAAACGTTGTGTGTCATGGCATGGCTATTACCTCCCAAAGTGGAAAGAGATGAACTTGACTACCTTGTTCTTGTTACAATTCACTTAACTATTATTTCTACAGATGTATTATTACAATTATATACATTATTTATATTTATGTCAGGTTATTACTTGATATAGTTAACCCATACATAAAAGGTATTACAGTGCTTTCCAGTTAGACATCACTATATGGTTCTTTTTTCTGAAATATTTTCATGTAAAGGGGCATGCTAATCTCTATTCATCATAAAACTGATGAAAAGATTTCACTTTTTTACACCAGTCTCTTAAATACATGGCACTCGGACATCGTGTTATTATTATGGAAATTGGATGTCAATATTTGTGCAGTGTTGCATGTTAGGCATTTTAAAAAAATCTGATGCTGCTTACCTCCTTCAGCATTTTCTTACAGGTATTTTCAGTTCAAAGGAAGTGGAAAAATAAAAATTGCAGTTCTTTCCTCATCATTTAAATATGGAAAACTGTTGTTTTAAAGTATTGCCCCGTGCCAAAGATATTTTATGTAAGTGATGTGAAGTAAATTAAGCCTCCACTCCACCCTTATTTATCGGAGAGACTATCCAGCAGAGAGCAATTTGGAGAGTTGCATACTTAGTCTATTAAGTATATTTTTCTAATTTCTCTCTATATTTTTATTTTAATGATGAATTCTTCAGACCTTCACTGGTGGCTTTATTGCCCTGAGTCACTTATCCATAGCTTGAATTTAGAGGCTTAGGGACACTTCAGGCAAAGCTTTTCACCTTCACAATTCCGGTTTTGCTCTTGTACCTTCCCCAGTTTGTTTATTGCCCACTTGTTTATTTTTCTGTTGCTGTATAGGCAGCATGCATCTGGAATAAAAGCACATGCTTATGTAGAGCTTTGCTTTTCATAAGCCTGCCTGCAATTTTAGTTTCTGAAACCTTGAAAAGTATGATAAGGCCCTGAGGCTATGTCTAAGACTGGAGAAGAAATTTTGCAACACCTGAGAGTCTGTAATTTAGCTATCCTCTGCATTATGAAGTCCCAGTTATAACAGAGAAAACCTACACCCACCAACAAAAACATACTGTAATCACAGCAAGATTTTTTTTAATAGAATCATAGAATAATTTTAGTTGGAAAGGACCTTTTAAGGATTATCCACTTCAATCACCTTACAATGAGCAGGGATATCTTCAACTAGATCAAGTTGCTCATAGCCCCTTTCATCCTTTCAGGGATGGGTATCTACCACCTCTGGACAGCCTGTTAAAGTGTTTTTACAGCCTCATTCTAAAATACTTTTCTACATCTCATCTAAATTGACACTTCTTCAGGTTAAAATCATTACCTGCTGTCCTGTCACTGATTTAAGGAAAATCACAGAACCACACAGAACCACAGAATATTGAGTTGGAAGGGACCCACAAGGATCATCGAGTCCAACTCTTAACACTGTCTCCCTGGCAGGAATCGAACCCAGGTCTCCCACACGCCAGGTGGGGACACTTACCACTGTACTGTCTGGGACTCAAGGTTTGCGTGCAAGCTACAGAGAAATTTATTTTTGGCCCCAGGAATGAGGAAAGAACAACTTCAGCCTGCAAAGTGTCTCCCAGCACTGTAAAGGGCCAAAAGCCCTCACCCAGTTTTTGCCAGCTATCTTTATACACATGCTGCCTTCATATGCAAATTATTCCATGGATATGTATCCCTTCAGCATTATGTCATAAACTTGCATCTTGCTTTAAGCCTTTTGACCAATAACGTCCGATATTTTGCATTCCATTTTCCTATGTTTTGACTAAAACTCCATTTTGTTTACAGTTTTGGGCTGAGAAACAAGGATTTTTGTCCCTAAATATGAAGCCTTAAATTTTCAGGCTTGGAAAATACAGTATATCCCGGCTGCATTGTGACCTCTCTATTACGACCCCGCTCATCTGCGAGGAAAATTTCTCACAATTCCGTTTCAGAGATCTGTGCGGTTTCCTGGCTGACGCATGCGCAGTGCTTCTGCTTTGCCTAGGGGTGATGCCGGCACTCCCTGTGGGGCGGGACGGGGCCGGCTCCCCAGGGAGGGCACGCGGTTTGTCCAGCTTGCAATTTAGAGCCCTGCAGCACCATGCCCCAGTCCCTTACCCAGTCCTGCGTGTCTCCTGTGTGCTCTGCTGAGAACCAACGCAGCACCACCACAAGACACGCCATTCCTTGTTACTTAAAGCCCAGTCAAAGCCTGGACAGTGCTGCCTCTACTGGGACCAGTGGATGTTAAATGGAAAGAAACTCCGATACCCATGTGTCCCCCCCCCCATAAGCAGCACAGGGTGTCGCAGTGTTGCAAAGCTAAGGCTTTTCCGGCTCCAAGAATGCTGACCCAGGCTCAGGGACGCCCCTTCCCCACTGCGGAGGCAGGGCGAGCATGCGCGGTGGCAGCAGCTGGGCCGGGCCAGCACGGAGCTGAGCTGGTGTGGACATGAGCCCTGGGGCTGGGGGGGCGGAGCAGCGGTGCGGGGTTTGGGCTGTGAGCACGTGTGATCGCAGCAGCCTCTCAGAACCGGTTCTCTTTGCTCCGCTCTGCTGAGAGAGACCACGGGAAGGAGTGGAAAAGTGTCCACAGCGCTCTGGAGTGCCAGGGGGTGGGGCAATGGGCGTGGCCTGCAGCATATTAATGATCTGCGCGTCTTTGCCAGTTTGATGTTCTGCGAGACTCCTGGCATGACTCGTTCCTCGCAAATGCAGGAGTATAACTGTACCGTTAGGACTTACTAATTCTCCTAAATCCAAATCTATTTTAATTTAAGGACGCTGTTATTAGCATTTCCTAGTTGTATTTGTGTTCAGGTGTTCCTCGTTATGATTAAGCATGAGCCAGGAGTGCTATGCCAACTCTGGAGGACAGAGAATGTGAGGAGTGATGGAAAAGAGGAGGAGAGGAGGGTTTTACAGAGGGGGCTGTGCAGACATGCCACCTAGAAAACTAGATGTGCCAGTGGTCCTGCTTGTATATGCCCTGTGGGGTAGAAAAGAAGGCTAAAGAGCCAGACATAAACTGGAAAATGGCTGCTGGGTGTGTGAGAAGGGATTGGATTTCTAAATCCTCAAATCATCATGACAGGCCCTGCTAAAAAGTCTTATAGTCCCCTTTCAAATACTCAAAGCCCACAACAGGGACTCCTTGGAGTCTCCAGGCTGAACAGTCCTAATTATTTCAGCCTTTTATGATAGGAGAGATGCTCTGTCAAGCCATTATATTCATTGCCCTCCTCTGGACTTGCCCCAACAGGTTAATGTCCTCCTGTGGTATTTAGACCCTGGCTGGATGCCAGAGATTCACCTAGAGCCCCTCTTTCATTTCATTCCCCCCCCCCCCCCCCCAAATACAAACAGGGGAGAGAGGAAAAGAAAAAAAGTCCTGCAGGGTTTTGCCACAGCAGGAATGAGGACTGTTAGAAATCTGTTACTGTCACAGGCAAACAAACTCCAAAGTGGGTATGCAAAGAATTTATTTCTAACAAGATCAGAGCTTAAAGTGAGAAGTATCGCCTTAAATGCAACCTTCTCTCCCACCCCTCCATCTCTTAAAACAAATACCACATTCCCGCTTTCCTCCAGGAGACAGGGGGGACAGGAGTAAGGGAAAACCAGCCAGTTTGTGTTTCTCTGCTGCTGCTCAGGGGAGGAGGCCATTGCCCTGCATTCCGGGGGGTCCCTCCCATGGGAGAAGGTCTTTTACGACCCTCCCAGTGTGAGTCCAATCCCAGGGGCAACAGTTCTTCCATACTTGGCTGCCCGTGGGTCACTGCACAGGGTGCAGTTCTTTGAGCACTGGCTGCCCCAGTGTGGTCCCATCCCAAAACACACAGAGCCTACCAGGTAGAGTTCTGCCTCCAGCATGGATTCTCCTCTCCATGGGCACACATCTCTCTTGGGACTCTGCTCCAATGTGGGCTCCAACGGGCTGCATCCTCCCTCCAGCATCCTCCCTCTCCAGTGTGGGCTTCTCTCTCCATGGGCTACAGGTGGATCCTCTGCATCTCTGTCTTCTCTCCATTCCATGGACTGCAGGGGGACAGTCTGCTTCACCATGGTCATCACCACAGGCTGCAGGGAGACACATGGAACACCTCCTTCCCTTCCTTTGGCCTTGGCCTTGGTACCTTCATTTGCTGTTACAACTTCTCATGACTCTTCTCTGGCAGCCGTCTTCTTCCTGTTACTTCTATTTTTTTCTGTCTTCTTAAATATGTTATCACAGAGGCATCTCTATCTCTCCTGATTGGCATGACCTTGGCCAGCGGCAGGTCTGGCCAGGAGCTGGCTGGCATTAGCTCTGCCAGCTATGAGGGAGGCTTCCAGCAACTTCTTGAAGAAAAGTCTCCCCAATAGCCCCCCCACAACCAGAAAAGCCAGCCACAGCAAACCCAATACACCTCCCTATACTGAGGACCCATGCTGGACACAATACTCCAGGTGGGGTCTCATGAGAGCAGAGTAGAATCACCTCTCTTGGCCTGCTGGTTACACTTCTTTGATGCAGCCCAGGATATGATTTGCCTCCTAGTCGGCAAGTGCACACTGCCAAGTCATGTCTAATCTCATCCTCCATCCAACTAGTCCTTCTGTGCTGCAATTCAGCTGTTCATCCTCCAGCCCATATTGATACTGAGGGTTGCCTTGACCCAGGTGTAGGACTTGGCTTTGTTGAATTTGCTGACAGTCCCTTGGGCCTGCTTCCTGAACTTTCCGGGTCCCTCTGGATGGCATTCCATACATTAGGCATGTCAACTGGAACACTCATTTGATGAGGGTGCACTTGATCCCCGTGTCTGTTGCTAATGAAGACGCTAAATAGCACTGGTCCCGATATGGACCCCTGAGGAATAGTACTTGTCACCAATGTTATGTTTCACTGAGCCATTGACCCCTACCCTCTGGATGTGACTGTCCAACCAATTCTTCATCCTCCAAACAGCCCACCCATTTTCTTATGTGTAAATTTGAATCCAGTCATCAAGTATGANGCTTCCAGCAACTTCTTGAAGAAAAGTCTCCCCAATAGCCCCCCCACAACCAGAAAAGCCAGCCACAGCAAACCCAATACACCTCCCTATACTGAGGACCCATGCTGGACACAATACTCCAGGTGGGGTCTCATGAGAGCAGAGTAGAATCACCTCTCTTGGCNCGGCACGGCCACCACGGCAACTGATACACAGCAACACAGTGCTGAAACAGCGCCAGGGATCACCTGAGGGTGTGGGGCAATTTGCATATTAATGAGCTGCCATTCAACACAGAAGTAGGGCTTTGCAGAACCCGATTAAGACCGTGGGTCAGCGATATAGAAGACCCGACTGTATAATATGGTGGGTTTTTAGTCTCAACTTAGATCAGAAGATGCATTTCTAAGCGAGATGTCACTCATCTTGCATTTAAAATGCATGCATGCTAATATGTACTGCATGACAACATGTACAAACAGCGTGATGTAAAATTCAGTTTATCATAACATAGTAATCTGCTTTTCATTTCCTGATGGTTAATTGCTATTAACCACTGCAAAGATTCCAGAAAATCATGAATCCTGATGATACTTAAATATAAACAAACTCTCACCTTCCTCTAATAAATAATATCACAGAAATCACAGAATATTCTGAGTTGGAAGGGACCCACAAGGATCTTCGAGTCCAACTCTTAAACAGCGCCACTGCCTCCCTGGTGGGCATCAAACCCCTGGTCTCCTGCATGAGAGATGGGGACACCCACCACTGAACTAAAGTGGATTTATATGTATGGGTTTTGCTAACTTCTGCCATTTGGGACATTACCAGCAGGATTAGCTCTGAACATTTTATTTACTTTCATTTACTTACCTTTTATTTATTTGATTTTATCACCATCATCTTCCTCTTTGCTCTTTGGATTTTGATATCTGTAATATAAACACCATCCACTATGAGTGTAGTCTTCCACCGTAAGTGACCAGGATGCACTGTATGGATGTCAAGAATTGTGAAAGGGTATGTCAGCTCACTTGTCAATAATGCAGTAAAAGGTGCTCTAGTATGGTACCAGACAAAGACAGAAATCCTGGGAAGGGGCTGGAATAATGCAATGGATGGCTAGAACCAAGTGTGAGGAAACGTGGGGAAAGACAATTAAAGCAGATGACTGAAATGGTCTAATGGAACTCAACTGGCTATAGGTGGGTTGTGTTTTCAAATTTTCTTTTAACTAAAAGGACTTCAGAACTCTCGAGGCTGAGAATGGTTTATAGAACTTCTTCTATAAACTGAGATTAAACATCACATTTTTTGATCCCAGGAAATTTTGTTAATATGATTAACAGTTTCAATCATACTCCAAATGAACTGCCAAAAACCAGGAAATATTTTACTAAGTTGGAGTGCCAGGTGATACTGTTTTTCCATGAATGGAGTGAAATGTCCACTTTTCCCACTGATTATAATCTTTTATTCATTTCTGAAGTTAAAATGAACATCACAGGCATTTGTACTGTTAAGTCAATTAGTTTGTGGATAGACCTATGTGTGTAGTTGTGCATATGTTGTTAAAAAGGCTGGGAAAAAGAGGAGATTCACTAGTTAAGGCAACAATTTTCTTAAAAATGTAGGGGAGAAAGAGATGTTTGTAAAAGTCCTTACAAAGTCTTAATAGTACAGTATAGACTATTTTAATGAAAATTTATATAGTCAAACTATTTTTTTAACTATTTTTTTGAAAATGTGCTCTTTTAACCAGCCAAGATAGTACAAACATTAAAGGAATTCTTAAAACATTTAAAAAACTTATGAATGACCTCAGTATGGTCCCATTTAGCATGCCCTGGGGAATATGTGTGGGAAATACAATGTGGTTTGAGACTTTCCAAACAACACAAACTTGAAAGACCATAATATTTTTAATAGAAACTATTCAAATTCTCCCAAAAGATAAAACAAAACAAAAATAGGTACGCACTGTACTGCAGTTAAGTATGCAAGAACAAAGAACGTTGCTGGTTAAGTGAGGAGACTCACTCACCCTCTGCTTCTTCCGCAGTGTAATTTCTTTCAACATTCTTATACAGCATTCTTTAATTAAATTGCTGCCGTATATAAGAAGCAACAAACAACCCAGAAATATGGGCAGTTTAATGAACTATTATCTGATGTTTTACCAGATTAAATCCATTCATGTTGATAAATTTTACTGTATGAATAAAATAAAATGAAAACCACGTAGCGGTAGTCCCCCCATGCTCCCCCCAGCAGTTGCAGTCATACCACACAAGTCGAGTACATCAGGTGTAAGACATCACCCTGATGCATCACTTCTGAGAAATATGGGGAGGGAAATATCGGAGCTGAAATATCACAGCTGGCCCTGATTTCAGCTCCTGCCAAACACCTGCAGACTCTAAAAGGATACCATAACAAAACTCCACCCTGTGGCAAGAGGCCATCCCTTAACAACCCTTCCCTGACTTTGCATCACTATAAAAATTAATTTAACATTTTTTACAGAAACCTTAGTCTTCCTGTCCCAGAAGGCCATTACAGTTCCTTTAGCCATTTCTCTGAATATGCCTCAGAAAAAAAAATATCACAGTAAATTGAGTATTGAAATAGCTGATAGCTGGAAGTTATTTGATGTTTTAAGCTTGTTATTTGTGGAAAGTTTTAAAGGTGGAAGGGTGTTTTATTAACCTCCAGATTGTCTCTTATTTTGGAGGTAATTTCATTTGAACACGTCCTGGCAAAAATTTCCTAGCATCTGGCAAAAGCTTCTAGGTTCAGTATTGTGAGCACATAGAGCAGCAAAAGTTATAAGATGTATTGGGTGTTTTTGTTTTGGTGGTGTTTTTTTCTTTCTATATCATGTTATGTGTTTTTTGTTTCTGGTTTGCTGGGTTTTTTGTTGTTTTTGTTTGTGAGTTTGGTTTTTGGGGTTTTTTTGTTTTTTAAATATGACTGCATTTACATTGTTTTTCATTGTTGAAATAGACTTTTGTGGTCTACTGAGGGTTGTCCCAAGATGAATGAAATTATATTAATGCCCATATTACTGCAGGGAGGTTTCTTTACATGTAGAGGTTTCTGAAAAGCAGCTTGATTGAAGGCCCGAGGTAATATGATGTATCTGGAAGTAATTCCTAACAGACAAGAGAGAGTAATTAGATTTTGCATGTGTCTATTAAATAAGTACTAAAACTAGTTGGAAAATCTTGTGATTGAATGTGTTTACATTTAAAAATGCCAATTTATTGAAAGTGAAACATCCGGATGAACATGTCTAAAATTAAATTGCATTTGGAATCAGAAATTCATCTTTGTTCCTGCCTGTCTTGCTAAGTTGAAAATGTGCACTGCCTAGCTTTGATTTGGTGTTTCAAGCCAACTTTTAACTTCAATTTTTAAATTCTATGCAATGAAAGAACTCCACACTGCAAGCCATACCCAACCCTTTAATTTTGTCAAGAGTAGATCTTTTATACTAAATTACAAATGTTTTCAAGCTTTTGGTCTGTGGGAAATTTATAAAAGTAGATTCTGTTCTGAAGCAGAAGGGATTAAGAAATGGAACATAGTTTGAAGAAGTGAAATGGAAAATCCAATTCCAAGACTGTTTGTAGTATGTGATTCTCACATATACACAATTATGCAGGCTTTATATGTATTATGAGAGTTTTATATCCAGATGTTATAGAAAGAGCTCAAAATGAGACACCAGTTGTATTTTAGAATAAGAAATATTGTAATAGGAAGTGTGTTTTAAATTTTAACTGTAGTGAAGTTGGGTCTATTACTGTGTTTTTTTTGTGCCTCTAATGATGAGAGCTTATAGTGAGGAAGTCCTGAAATATGATGGAGTTCTAAATAGAAATGTATATTTGTTTATTATAGTATTTTGTTTCTACGCACATTTACTAGACAACTATTGTCTAGATAAGAAAAATAATGATGTGGTTGTTCAACAATTTCTGTGATGAGGTTTTGTTTTCACTTGCTTTTAAGTTTGACCTGAAATTTCTAGTTGTGCTGGTTGTCTGCTTAAGTCTCAAGTGCATGGGAAGCATTTCTGGTAAAATTACCCACTCATTGGGGCTAACAAATTTCCAGGCATGTATTTTTTTACCATATCAACATATCCTTACAAGTAATTTTTGCCTGGGAGCTCTGTGCTCTGGTTTAGAGAATTCAGTTCTTGTTTCAAAGAGACTTGACCAGAAATTTGACAGCAGTGTCATAGATGTGCTCTTTCCTGTCCCATGTTTTTAAGGGTAGCAGAAAGAAGCTGGCTGTGAGTAGAGGACAGGAGCCCCACACAGTGCATGCAAAAGATGTGTTTTCATCTGCTGCTGCATATTCTAGTCCTTTGTGTTTTGTAAGCCCAAAGCTGCCAGCTTTGCTCAGGACCTAGAATGTCTAACTACACTAGATAGAGTGGTTAGGCTTTTTCAATACCTGAATTTTGATTTCTATAAATGTCACAATAAATAAGAGCACCATCAATATGAGAACTCATCAACAACTTTCTTTACTGTAGAAGAACCTCTAATTCACAGATATGGTGATATTTTTAAATCAAGTAATGTCTTTCTACTCTACCCTCTCTCTGAAGCATTCAGGATAGACTTGACTGCTCAGTAGGACAGCATTTGGTTTGCCAAATGCTTGTTGTCCGTAAAAATCTTACTTCGTTTGATTCAGTGAATGAAAAGTAGTGAAAGAGGAAAGGGGTTGCAGAAATATGGCTTCATTTTTATAAAAGTTGAGTGCTGGGCAAAAATCTTTTCTGCATCTGCCACACAGCTTCCACATGATTTTGGGCAATTCACTTCAATTAAAATATTAAAAGGTGGTCGTTACATGTGTGTGCCTCATGTTTTGAGTACCTGCCTTGTGACGCCATATGCAAAATATGCAGCAGTGTTGAATTCTCATGCATGTTAATGAAACTGTTTAAGACATTATTTGATAACTTTAAAAAGTAATATTGTTAAAATAGCTGAAAAATCTAACATGGTGGTTTTGTGCTTATTTTGTCTATATTTTTGTTTGTTAGCCATGAAATTTGGATTCTGAGAAACAGTGTCGTAAAGATGCAGTAGTCAGGCTTCTGGAAAGGACAACTTCTAATGTCAGAGTACTAGAGAATTTGGAAAATTATCTTTTCTATAATGTGATTTGCGTGACGTATGTTAAAATAAGACTCGGAGCAACGCCTTATGAGAAGGAAAACTGCTTTTGAATATTTTTACTGAATCTGGAAGGAGTCTAACAAGAAATAAGTCAAGTACACATTTTTGTGCAAGCAATGATGATTAGAAAGATGCTTACTAGCTGTGTTTTTACACCTCTCTTTTAAATATGTAGCTATATGAATGGTATGTCTTTAGGTAATATAATTATAAATAAGGAAGCTGTTAAGCAGTGTAGGAGGAAAACCAGAGAGGCGAAAGCCCAGATAAAGCTCAACCTAGCTGTCTCTGTCAAGGACAACAAGAAAAGCTTCTATAAGTACATTAACAGTAAAAAGAAAGGCAGTAACAGCCTCCACTCCCTATTGGATGCAGAGGGCAACACAGTGACCAAAAATGAGGAAAAAGCAGAAATACTCAATGCACACTTCGCCTCTGTTTTTAATAACACTACAAACTGCCCGCAAGAAAACTGGATCAGCAGTGGCATGGAAGGAGCTGGGGTGCAGTATAACCCCCTTGTATTCCAAGAGGAGGTAGTCAGAGACTTACTGAGTGGCTTGGACCCTCATAAGTCCATGGGACCGGATGGAATCCACCCGAGGGTCATGAAAGAACTAGCAGATGAACTCGCCAAGCCACTCTGCATAATCTACCAACAGTCCTGGCTTACCGGTGTTGTGCCA
>WEKX01006523.1:0-27530 GCA_013390025.1 Pitta sordida | reverse complement strand
GAAGTGGCAGCAGCCCTGGTGCTGCACGGGGACGGGGTAGCACTGGGCGAGCAGGTACACTGAGGTGGGTGGTCAAGTCGTTGTTATTTGCCTGGCTAGGAGGGGGCGTCGCAGCGTGTGTCACATCTCATGTGAATACACAGTGGAATACACGATAAAACTTTCTAGTAAGAGCAGGCAACCTTCCAACGGAAACTTTGACAGCGTTCTCCCCAGAGGCTCTCCATGTCTGCTGCTGTCTCACCTCACACCCTCTCCCATTGGCCATCTGGGCGCCCCCATGCTGTGTCATTGACTGTGGTAGCTGCTACTCTGGGCTGGGATGACAGATCTGCTATGCCACTCCAGTGAATAAACACAGTGTCCTGGCTCTCCTGCTGGCTCCCGGCTCAGGGACTGGCTACAGAACTGCCCGTTGCCCATTACCATAGCAAAGCTAGGGAGCCGCTGCTATGAAGAGGCGGCACCGCTTGACAGACTGCTGCCATCTCTCCAATCTGAAACAGATTTTGGGGCTGCGCCTCCACCCTCTCCTGCCAATGTTTTCTCAGTGCGGCTCAGCACCTTTACCATGTTTGAACACATTTGAGTTGAGTTTAAAGACGGCTTCCTGGTCTGGGAAAGCATTCCCTTAGGTCTCCTGAGGCAGCATAGGGCAGTGGGTGGTCCCAGAAACACCCTGTAGAGCTCAGGAGTGGAGGGGGTGTGGCCACAGGCAGAGCCTTGTTGAATATTCAGTATCTTAACAGATTCCTTGACTCTCATGGCTTGCCCAAATCCATCCCCCCGCAAGTTCCAGGGACTCACTTTTATCTATTTTTTATAGATTGTTCACAGAAAACTGCAATTTTAATATTTAGATGCATACATTCATTTCTCTGATGTGATGGCTGATACACTATCTGGTGGTTTAGTGTATTTTAGTGAGATTTAAAAAAAAAATTCAGATCAAGGGGTGCACTTCCCCCGTTTATTTACTTACCATCTATCTCTGTAGCACTGAACAACTCAGAACAATAGCAGCAATGTCAGTTAAAGGAAACATACTAATGCAAAAATGTGTAAATGCCATTATATGTGGATATACAGTCGACCTTCTTCCCCTTCGTGCCCCCAATATTACGACTTCACATCTTAGTGGCATGATTTTTTGTGATGAGGGAGGCCCATTTTGGCAACTGCACATGCACGACCTGACATGCATGAATATTCAAACTAGGCAGTCATGAATATGCATATTTTCCCCACCGCGGATGCCCACGCCACGGCTCGGCTCAACATGGCCAGCCTGCACCGCAGCTCAGCTTGGTGCGGACAGCCCATGCCGCGGCTCGGCTCGAGGCTGCAGCTCAGCTTCACTTGGCTCAGTTTGGCTTGGCGCAGCTGGCCTGCACTGCGTCTCGGATCAGCTTGGCTCAGTGAGGCCAGCATGTGCTGCAGCTCAGCTTGGGGCTACAGCTCAGATCAGCCTGGCTTGGCGTGGCTGGCCTGCGCCACGGCAGCGGGGTAGAGCCGAGCTGGGTGTGCCCTGCTCCCACAGCAGCTTGGCTTGAGTGCCGCCTGCCCCGCTTCACTCGGCTGGGCTCCGAGTGAGGAGGCTGCGTGCAGTTATGAAAGATTTAAACACTCTCAGGTTAGACATGCTGTCAAAGACTTTCTCAAATAACTCTCTGAGACATACTCATTTACCGTGAGTGTGGAGAGACCACGTCTACCCACTCGGAGAGACACCAAGAGAGCAAGGCAGGCAGTTTCCCCGCAGCCATGGCCCCAGCTGAGTGGAAAAGGGTTTTTTCCTGGCGTGGGGTGGCCGTGGGCACTGGGAAGCACTGACACAAACACTGACACACAGCAGAGCAGTGCCAAAACAGCGCCAGAGTGCCAGGGGGTGTGTAAGGGTGCGGAGCAAATTTACGTGTTAATGAGCTGCCAATCAACTCGGAAGGTGAGCTTCATGGCATCCGCTTAAGACCGCAGGTCCGTAATATAGGAGACCTGACTGTAGTGAAAATTCTAGCCATTGTACCATGCTGACTACTGCAAAACTATTTGTCCAATTTAGTAAATTTACATGCACAGTGAACCCCTCCTTTTCAGGGGAGATCAAGTCTCAGAAGAACATGCAAATAATTACATTAGAACTAGTCAGCATGGATTTAGGACATGGATTTAGGAAAAGGAGATCAGGTTGCCTGACCAACCTGATCTCCTTTTATGAACTGGTGACTCGTCTGGTTGATGATAAAAAGTCCATGGATGTTGTGTACTTGGATCTTAGCAAAGCCTTTGACACAGATTCCCATGGTAAGCTTCAGAAGAAACTCTCAGAACATGGATGGGATAGGAGCATTCTGTGTTGAGTTAGGAATTTGTTGGATGGACGAGCCCAGAGAGTGTTGATAAACGGTGCCACATCCAGCTAGCAGCTGGTCACTAGTGGAGGCCCACATGGATCATTGTTAGGCCCAGTACTGTTCAATATCTTTATTGGTGATANTGTTTACAACTACCTGAAGGGATGTTGCAGTCAGGTGTGTATGAGTCTCTTCTCTCAGGCTGCCAGCACCAGAACAAGAGGACATGGCCTTAAGCTACACCAGGGGAGGTTTAGACTGGATGTTTGGAGTAGCTTTTCCACATAGAGAGTGATCTCTCATTGGAATGGACTGCCCAGGGAGGCGGTGGAGTCGCCATCCCTGGAGATGTTTAAGAAAAGACTGGATGAGGAATTCATTGCCATGGTCTAGATGATGGCATGATGGGATGGGGAGTTAGGTTATTTAAGAAAAATTAAAAAATGATGATGACATGACCCTGAGGTTGGCTCAGACAGATAAAACAAGGTGCTCATACCACCAAAGTTATGGGTTCTATCCCTGTATGGGCATTCACTTGGGAGTTGGACTCGATGATCCTTGTGGGTCCCTTCCAACTCAGAATATTCTGTGTGATGCTGTGTGTGTGTGACTCATGAAATCTCAGAAGTTAGCAAATCCATGAATATTCAATTAGGCCCTGCCTGTAGCCACACCCTCTCCAATAATTGGCTCTAAAGGGCAGTCCTAGGAGTGTGGGGCTTCATGTTACGCCCCAGGAAACCAATATGAATGCCGCCTTCTCGTTCCTGGCTGCAGAATCTTTGCTTTTACCATGGTAAAAGCAAATTTTCTGAGCTTTGAAACTCGGTGGGAGATGTGACACATGGGCTAGCACACTCATGCAGAGAGAGCCCCACGGGCTGAGACAGTCACCCCAGTTTCATTTCTGGGGGACTCGTTTTGTTTTGTTTTCCAGGAATGCAAAAGAATGGAGTGAGGTCAGGGTCCCCTGTGGGGTGTGGCCAATGCTAGTGGCAGCCCAACACATTCGCCTGGAAATCAGGGTTGGGAATGTGGGACCCACTGCCCCACAGCCACCCCTGTTCTGATGCAGTACTCTGGTGTTCCTCCTCCTCTAGTGTGTTCCGATGCTGCACTCACCCCCTGATCTGTACTCCCATCCATGGTACCCCCATTCTCTGGTGCACCCACATCAGCCAAACCGAAACCCCTCATGAGGGTGTGGGCCGGTGTCCAGGTGCCTCAGTGGTGGTGGGGTGTGGTGGGGGCTACCCGGGGGGGGCAGGCTGGTGCTCTCCCTTTCTCCGGAGGCCCAGAAGCAATGGGGTGGGCGCAGCCGCCCTGCATGGAATGGGTGGCGGGGCTGGGGCTGGGACCGGCAAGGTCAGCCCTGCCCGGCCCCAGTCTGCGAGGCCACTCCTCACCCACTCCTCCTAGTGTTGGAGAAGCTGAGCGGACTGTGCTTGGCTGAGATTTGCATTGCCAGAAAAGAAGAGAAGGGGAAAAAAAGCAGCTCCTGTCCATGTGCACACCTTGGCAGAGACGGGTTGGGGATTGTGTGTGTGTTTTTCAGCAGAAGCTGTTTCCATAGGAACAGACGATGGCCAGTGGCAGAGCCGCCTCCTCCCTCTCCCTGCCTCCCCGCAGTCCCGTCCCCCCCCCCTTTTCCTCAGTGCCACACACACACATAGACATAGCAGTCCTTCCTCATGTCGCTGTGGCCGTGGGGAGTCCTGGGGAGCGTTGAGTCTGTTTCTCAGAAGTTTCTCATGAGGGATGGACTGAGAGGTGCATTTAAAGCAAGTGCTTGCCAGCTTCCACAACCCTATGCATTTCAGGTGGAATGGAACTCTGCTCACAGCCCATGTGTGTGTGGCACAGTGATCATGGGTCACCAACTGCAATAACACACTGAGTATTCCACAACGGGTTAATACAGGACATAGCCTTAAGGGATGCTTTGGCATGCTAATGGCATCCTGGCTGGAATCCCTCCCCTTGCCCCCCCTGCGCCATGTGGGGGGAAGTTTGAGGAAACCTGTCTTTCAGGTCTACATACGATAGCAGGTCAAAAGGCACTGCCTCTAATGTACAGGATTCTAGGAACAGAATTCTCCTTCCCCCCCACCCCTGCTTTTCTGCTTGAAAGGAAAAAAAAAAAAGCCTCGTTTTGTTTGTAAACTGAAGCGCCCACGCTGCTCCCGGTGCCAGGTTTGTGTTTCTATTTGTGGAACCCCCGGAGTGGATGGGCAGAGGGGCTGCCTCCCTGCCTCCCGCTGGTCCTGGCTGCATGAGCGCTCCCCTTCACCTTAGATGGTGAAAATGGATGGTGCTCGGAAATGCAGGGGCCAGGGGCAGTGGGCTCGGTTCAGCTCAGCGTAGGCACCCAGCCACTGGCCCAGGGAATGGGGGGACGGTGCTTCCCACTTTCACACACATACAGGGACGATGGCAGCCCCCTTCTACAGCCCAGAAGAGAACAATTCCAGCCGCAAAACCCAACACTTACATTAAATGTATCCTGGCTCCCTCCCCTTGCCACCCCTGGTGGCTTCTGGGCGAGGCTATTTTACATGAGCTCATTGCATATTTATGAACTCATTACATATTCATGAGTTGGCTGGATTTGCGGTACTATCTGCGCATGCACGCAGACCCACGACTCATTGAAAAATAAACCGCAATTAATTTAAACCGTGGATATGCTGACCCCGAATATGTAGGGGCTTACTGTATTTATTAATTGGAAACATCATTTATTTCATGCAGTATTGCACAGAACATAGAACACAGTTTGTGAGTTCAGCCTTTGTAGCCCAAATGATATGTAAAATACCATCTGTTTTACCAGGACTAGTACTGTTTAAACTTCTCATTATTGAGTTGGACAGAGAGATTGAGTGAACTGCAGCAACTCTGCAAGTTACACCAAACTGGGGAGAGTAGTTGATATGCTAGAGTGTAGAACTGCCATACAAGGGGACTATCAGAGATTGAACACTTGGACTAGCAGGATCCTTCTGAAGTCCAAGAAAAGCAAATCTGGGGTCCTGCACCTGAGAGAGAATAGCCCCAAGCAGCACTACAGCTTAGGATTGGCTGGCTAGAGTGCAGCTTTACTGATCCAAAGCTCTTCAAGGACAGCAAGTTGAACTAGAGTCAGCAGTGTGCTCTCGTGAGAAATACTAATTCCGTATTGCACTAAACTAGTAAATGCACCAGAAGTATATGTTGACCTAATAACCAATGGGCACAAGTTGTAGCAAAGAAAATTCTGATTAGATACAAGGCAGAAAACCTTTGGAGGGGTGGTGGTGTTAGTTAGGCATTAAATCTGAGATGCTGTGAAATCCTCATCCTTAGAGTCAATATGTGACTAAACAAGACCCTGAACAGCCTCTGCCGTCCAAGGAATTTGGACCAAAAGAGTACCAGAGGTGCTTGATCTTCTAAGTTACTCTAACAATTTCCTTGAAGTATTTTAGTTTTATTTACTGTTTCAAAGACACAAGTGGTGGCAGCTGTGTAGGTATGAAAACTGAATTTTATGACTATGCAAACATTTCTTAATAGAGATTTGTCAGACAGTAGAAACAAGCAACAGTTGAAATGGAGAAGGTAGAGGTCTATCAATATTTCCATAGTTTAGAGACGTGTTCAAGCTGAAATTTTAGCTGTTCTGTTTTTATTTTTACTTTTTACTGGTATCACTCCTGCCTTTTTCTGCAGTAGATGACTTTTTTACACCAAGAAGTTGAACCTGTTTGCCAGCATCTGCAGAATAAACAGAAAGAGAGATTTCCCTGCCCAAGAGATACACGTATTTCTAAATAACTTTTTTTAGTAAAGGATGGAGGAGGTGATTTTTAGAGTCTGTTGTATTAGAAAAAATGTTAAAGAAAAAAAAGGTGCGTAAACCAGACGGTTTTATTTAAAGCATCCAGAGCTGATAAGGGAAAAAAATGGGGATACAACACACAGGCTGCAAATGGAGTTCTCATGATTTAAATCTGGAAGGCTGTACAGTACATCTGTTTAACATCTTGCAGTTTCAAGAACTGTGCCTTGAAAACCTTCTGTCACAGTTACACATGAAATAAAAGGTTGTTATGACTTTCAGATGCAAACCTGTAAAAGCTTTTATCTAATAGCATACCATCTTTTATTAACCCGTTGCTGCTGCTGACCTATAATTCTCTTTTGCCAATGATTTTGTGAGAGAATCTACTGTACAATAAATGTCAACTCTGAATGCAATAATAATTCTGTGTTTGCATGAAATTACTTATTTGCTGTATTTAAATGTAAAGTTTACATATCTGTATACCTCCTCATCTGTTTTCTCTGTTGTTTTTGTTACTCAGCTATATTATTTTTTGATTAAAGAAATGGAACACATTATTCTCTTTTCTGTCATACCCATTGAGAACAATTAGAGTGACCCGAAATAATTTGAATAATTTCTAGAATTGTGATACCATAAAGGATAAAATAAGAGAATGGCTTAAAGACATCATTTTTTATTCAGAGATTTGATTTCAAGACTATGAAGTTAAATGAATAAGGATGTAATGTTTGGCTTTTCATTAATTTTTGCTAGTTCTGTGTCTCACAATTTGAAAAAAATATCAAACTTTGCTCACAGGACAAAGCTATTACATGAAAATCATATTGTAAAAATCTTCTTGACAGAGTTGTGCTAGGAGGTGTTGACCAGGTAAGGCTGAAGTTTGCTTAGCTGTAGAAAATGTCATTAGCACAAGAGGGATTCTTCAGTGTTCTACACAGCAGTTACTTAGGCGACTAAGTGGTGTTATGATACATTTACTAGAAAATAGTAATATGGAATCTGAAGCAAATGACTCTGGCTTGCCTGCCCCTAACGTATTAGCACCAATATTACACATGGAGTTGAAGAGAATTGAGGGGCTTTGTCACCCAGAGATGCTTCATATCTTGCTAGATCAGGTTGTACAAACTTCTATCCAAATACAATGACTGAAGTCTGGTGGTTCCAGAAGTAGAATCTGGAGCTTCATAATGTTTGTCATCTCCATGATTTTTTCTGAGTGACTTTGCTGCTATTTAATATGTTGAAGTGTGATTTGTTGGTTTTCTTTACAAGGCACAGATTCTTCCCAAGAAACAATGGTAATTTCTTTACCTCAAGGAGCTGATGCCACGCATACAGCAAACACATCACAACAGTGAGCTCTGCTGTATGACCTACAGTGAGTGGGTGTGTGAAAGAGGGAGAGATAGCATTTCCTTCATAGACATACACACCCTCTGACCCAGACTAGGGAAGAATCTGCTTTGCAGAAGGCTTGCTTCAAGGGATTTTCCACATGTATTTTATTATGTTAAGGTTGATAGTGGTGACAAGTTGCACATTAAGTAACTGTTTCTTCAAAAAAGTGCTGTTTATATTCTCTTTAGGAAAAGTGATGTAATACTGACTTTCTCAGATAAACAAAGTCATTCAGTTACAGCATGTTACTGTTGCATATGAACCTTGCTCTCATCTGCCCCATACCTATTCATTTTAGGCCTCTGGCTTTATATGATGATTACTTGTATGTTTAGGGACAAACGTATTCATATTCACTAAGTTAGTAGCCAGTGGTTTTCACCGGGGAAATAAGTTTTGTACGCTGTGAGTAATTTGGTTTCAAAAATATCGGCAAGGACTTCAACGTAAGAGTTAGTGAAACATGTGGTCCTAATCATTTCCTTTTTAGGAGACATGGTCTATTTTCCATTAGCAATGGTACTTACAGCAAATGCGTAAATATAGAATGAAATTTACACATGTATTTTAACTTTATAATGTGTGTATGCATTCAAACATGCATGTACATGTTTACGCTCATGCATACTCCCAGTGTGTGTAACATGATAACTGCTGTAACAGATCCAGACTAGAAGAACAAGTTGGTTGGTAGAAGAATTGGAAAATGCAGCTGTTTACAAAATTAGTTTTTCCCCTCCTTCCCCAGGCAGCAAAGTTCAAAATGTACATTTGCATTTTGTAATTGGCATGGAGGACTTAAAGTGAAATTTCTTGTGGAGCTGTTGGTATTTTAACGTAGCCCTTATTCAGAGTGCATAATGGCAGAATTGCAGTTCCCACCCCTTGCAACGTTCTGTGACAGTATATAGATTCAGAGACTAGCCTTAGCTGGACTGGTCATATAGAGCATGGCATTGCGAAATGGAAGTAGTGTGACATACCATACTTTGTTTTATCCCACTGAATCATGAGTGCACCAAGAAGCTTTCTGTTGATGCCTTACCCTCTTCCCCCTTAGGAGAATTGCCCTGAGAGGGTATATCGACTGGCACAAATTCAGTTCAATTTCTCCTTTGCCTTCTGGAAGCCTTTCCCCTGCTGTTCCTGGAGCCTTTCCACATCAGAGCAGCAAAATAGGGCCCTGGTCCACATTTCTCATTTTTATATACCCTTTGGTCTTTGGAGCTGGGACCTGGACATTATTTCCACTTTCTTTGGTTTTAGCTAACTTTATAACACAATTCAAGGGATAAAAAACAAAGGGAGAAGGCAGTGCTTGGTTCTGGCTTGAGCATATTTTGAGTAGGCCAAGTGTGAAGCAGAATGTAAACTACAGTCTTTCTAGTGAAGCATCTTCCTCAACTTTTTCCCTTTGAATTTGCTTCTGAGACAGCCTGTTCAAAGCTATTTTGAAAATACTTCTTTTCTTCTAATGCTGCCATGAGCAGAATCTAACCTATAGAAATGCATATAGATTGGGAAGACAAAATGCTTATGAAGGGACACAGGCCTCCGTCACTGTCTTCTAGGCCTGATAATGTCTGTGTTGTCGCATCACTCTTGGGCATTTCTTTGGTTTTCAATCTCTTTAGACCCCTAAATATGATCTCGCTAATTGCTAACCAGTAACTCTTTTAGTAGTACGTTTGCAAGATAAGAATTCACATTGATGAATGGTGAAATTCTATTAATGGAATTTTGGAAGTTGTTGAATAAAGGAAGTTTCTTTTCTTTCACAAGTGCTAAAGCTGCTTCAAATCTGACTAAATGTAAATCTGAAATCTGAGCTGGATTTTCTTATAGTTTAATTTATTTTTCTCATACATTGTGGATTTTTCCTCTGTGGTTGGAAACAAAGAGATGGGAAACAGACCTGCTTTTCATGTATTTTTTATTTTATTTTTAAGAAATGTTGTTAACTAAAATTAAATCATGGTTTTCAGGAAGAATTTAATTTTTCAGGTACCAGTGTGAATTTTTTTTCTCTTCCTCTGTTTTGTGAGTGTTCTACTGGAGATTTAATGGCATGCTGAATTTGACATCCTTGGAATGAGCAGGTCCAAGGCTGCAATATAAAAAATCATTCAGAGCCTCCTGCTTAGATTGTTGATAGAATTTTGTAGCACCGATCCATGTTATGAGCCTTGTTTTGCTGCGACCTTCTCGTTTCACAGGTTCACAGGTTATTCCGAATTGGAAGGGACCCACAGGATCATCTAGTCCAACTCCCAAGTGAATGCCCACTCAGGGCTCAGGTCCAAAAGCGTGGAACCATGTCTACCACACTCCATCCATCCAAGCCTCCGACCATCTGGACCATGTCGCTGAGATCCTCATCGAGTCTTTTCTTAAACACCTCCAGGGATGGCGACTCCACCACCTCCCTGGGCAGACCATTCCACTGAGAGGTCACTCTCTCTGTGAAAAACCTCTTCCTAACATCCAGTCTAAACCTCCCTTGGTGTAATTTGAGGCCAAGTCCTCTGGTTCTGGTGTCGTCAGCCTGAGAGAAGAGATTCACACCCATCTGACTGCAACCTCCCTTCAGGTAGTTGTAAACAGCAATGAGGTCACCTCAGAGCCTCCTCTTCTCTGGGCTGAACAACCCCAGTTCCCACAGTCGCTCCTCATAGGGTTTGTTCTCAAGTCCTTTCATCATCCTTGTTGCACTTCTCTGAACCCTCTCAAGCAGCTCAACAGTTTCCTTCACAAGTACTGTATTTCTCCTGAAGGGTAACTGAAATGTTTTTTCAAGTTGAACTTGTTACTTGCATGTCTTCATTGCTGCAGTGTTGTGTAATTTAGATGTTAAAAGTGTTGCTCTGAGGACAGATCGTTACATAGGTGGCACGTATAATACGGGAAGCAATCCTAATGTACATCCGTTTCTGCCTTTAATTAAAAAAATGTGTAGAATCACCATACATCCTGGTCAGGTACTATCGTTGACTGATCTAGTATAAAGAGAAGATATGTTTAGCCGAACTGCAAGCTTCACTGTGAACATTCATTCTCTGTGTCATATGTGGGAGTCCAAAGTCATCAGTACCTTAACATTCTCTAATTTCTACTGCATTTATGTAAAGTCCTATGTCTGTCACTTTTGGCACTGGTTAGAATTATGCAGGTTTTCCTCTAGATTATCAAGATAAATCTCTCCCTTTTGCTCTGACATGTGCTGTATTGTCATTGCTGATCCCCAGCCTTGTGTGTTATTCATGGTCTTGTTTTCAGGTGAGGGAGGACATGAATACACAAAAATAAATGTGTTCATATAAGCTTTACTCAAGTCAACATTTTCCATTCAAGGAAACTGCTTGGACAAGTCCATAACTTCACCAGGACTTTCAACATGTACTTAAAATACTTAAATGTTTAACTGCGCAGGGATGGACTAAGACTTTCCTGAATCACAGCCATAATTTTTGATGTGTCAACTACATGACCTATTGCAGAATATGCTTTGACAGATGGATCTAGGTAATGTGAAAGCCACAGAAAAGCATCCTTGTTGGGAAGTTGTTATTTCTTCTTATATTTCACTTTTTCCACCTGTGTTCATCTTGGGAATAGCAATTGCCAGTGCTTACTTTTTTGTATTTTGTATATACATACATATATATATATGTGTGTGTGTGTGTGTGTGTGTGTGTGTGTGCATATATGTAAAGTTCGTATATATGTATATATATACAAGGGAGTTTTGGACTGGATATTAGGGAGAGCTTTTTCACAAAGAGTGATTTCTCAGTGGAATGGGCTGCCCAGGGAGGTGGTGGAGTTGCCATCCCTGGAGGTGTTTAAGAAAAGTTTGGATTAGGAGCTCGTTGACATGGTCTAGATGATGGGATGGGGAGTTAGGTTAAAAAAAAGGCAAAAAAGATAACCCTGAGATTATCTCAGATGGTTAAAGCATGGTGCTCATAACACCAAGGTCATGGGTTTAATCCCTGTGTGGGCAGTCATTGGCACAAAAGATGTTTTCATGACATTCAGTGTAGCCAAGAAGACGCAAGGAGGTTAATTGAGGAGCATCTGATGGGCAATAACTCATCATCAGTAGAAAAACTTATAGTATTTCAGTGTGTAATCCTGACTTTTCCCCCCCTAAATACTGGCTATACAATTTGTATAGTCTCCCAATACAGAGACTTTAGGAAAGCCATCCTCTTCCAAAGAGCAGTCATGAGGTCTATCAGTGACTTTGTATCTAGAATGTTATGAGCAAAAGGCATTAAAAGAAGGAAAAATTACTTTATACTGCAGTTCTATCAATCTTAAATTTAAGAACACCTTCTCCTTGGTCATGGTTGTGAACTCAACCCCCAAATTTTTAAAGCTTCCAAAATGAGGTGATATGTAGAAGCCATAGAGTAATGCAAAGTAATGAAAAACATGAGCAGTCAGTGTAGAAAGTTTCAAAGATGAAGTTTGAAAGTACATAACACACTACTTTTTTCTCAGTGATCAAATGTGTGTTCACAATTTCCCACTTGAGTGTTTCAACACCACCTATGTTTGATATAAGTATATATTTTAAAATTAAGCAATCTACTGTGTAATTTATTTCTTAGCACTTTTTATATCTGCATCTCAAAGCTCTTTGCTGACGAGAATGGAAGGAATGGAAGCCTTGAGGTGCTGAACTGGCTTTACATCAGGCATTGGGCAGTCAGGTTAAGAAATGGGATCTACTGTGTCATAGCAGAATATTGCTTAAATTTTTGGTCAATTTAAAGGTTCTGCAAAGGTACAGGATATTTCAAAATTTTGTCAGTGTAGGTTTTTTTGTTTGGTTGTGATTTATGGAATTGGGGTTTATCTGTCTGCAATCTGGTGAGTGTTTAAGCCAGCGAGGTCAAACTGCTGTAAGTTAGAATTGTGCCAAGTATCACTGATTTTGATTGTTCATATAGTAAAACGTGGTGATTTCAAGTGGGAGTTTACCATTTCTTTTCACGTTTTCTTGCATCTGAAGCTTGAAGCAAAAGAAGAAAGTCTGAAAAAACTGGCAGAACGAATGATTGGGGAATAAAAATACCCAAGAATCACTCAATTTTATAGTATACCTTTCTGTTGGATAAAGAAAATGCAAGCAGTATGCAAGTGAATCAAAACTATTCAGCAGAGAATTGTGTCTCAGTTTGTGTCATGAAGGAAATGAAGGGAGAGAATGTGTTATGACAACTCTGTCAGGATGTGATTGATTTTAAACTGGTTTTTTTACGTTTTGTTTTATTCTTTTACTGTCTTTGAATTGAGACTTTCAAATGTGCTTTCCTATGAAAACCACTTTCTCAAAGAGTTGAGTTGACTGTCTGACTCTGGACTGAAACAAGAAACCTATGCTTGGCTTTTCACTAATACATCACATAGTGCGGAGATGACGCTCCTGTCCAGCTGGAAGTATTCAGTTCAT
This sequence comes from Pitta sordida, assembly GCA_013390025.1. Taxonomy (NCBI): domain Eukaryota; kingdom Metazoa; phylum Chordata; class Aves; order Passeriformes; family Pittidae; genus Pitta; species Pitta sordida. The sequence goes on along the minus strand of WEKX01006523.1, from coordinate 14,479 downwards.
TGTTCATCCATCGTGATCAGGATGTGTCATGGGGGTTGTCCTGTTTGTTCTATTTTTGTTTCTCTCCCTTTGTTTGAATGGTTTAATAATTTTAAATGCATAAATTTTAGCTGGGGCATCATCCTACTGCATGTGTCTGTGCAATGTTTTTATCAGTAACACTCTTGTAGAGGGAGGAGAGGAGAATGTACCTCATCCTGAACCATGCTCCAGCTTCCACTGGGTTTGCGTCCTGCTCCCTGTTCTTCTCCTGGCTATCTCATTTTTTAACTTCCTTCAGGGGTTTGTTTTCCAGCTTAACCATACAGACAGATCTTTACTGCATGCTGTTTGGGGGACTGTGGTATCTGATGGATTAAACATAAATCTGTCAGGGAATATTATGAGTTCCAATTGGGTTCTGAGAGCGATGTACTGTTTGGCATTAAGAAACTCACTTGACAGTGCATCCCAAAAGGTAAAAAGGTGTTTTCATTAACATTAGAAGGAACATATTCAAGCTAATTTATGATGATACGCTAACTGATGATATGGCAGTTTCGAGTTTTTTGTCTTGTGATGAGATAAATGCTAGGAAAAACTCTAGGGTTAGCTTGTATCATTAACATGGTACCGTTCATGAAAGATTCTTATTCTTTCATTGTTTTTTTCCCATGTATTAACTAACATTTATGAGCAATTGGAACACAATGATATTATTCTTTGCAATGAAGGACTTCTGTGAAATAGTTTTTTCTTTGGAAAATAGGTATCAGTTATGTTTTTATATACCAGTTATGTTTTTAGAATTTATACTTACATATTCAAATGCGTATATAATACTGTAATATTATATAAAATTTGTGGCAGAAAAGAAAAATATATTAATTCCTTGATTTGAAGAGCTCTTACATTCACTAGAGAGGGGATTATTTGGTGGATTTTTGATTTTGGGTTTTTTTGAGGGAATAGCTGTCTGTATCTCATTTTCTTTATAATTTTTTAAATTTTAATGAGTTAAACACATTTTTAAGAAGTGTGAACATGATTACTGTTCATTTTATGCGAAAGCAGGAGAGATCCTAGAGCACATAAAGGTTTTACATAATTTGATTCCCAAATTTTTTTCTGCTGCAAACTTTTGATGAGAAAAAAAATTTACAACCAAAGTAAATGAGCAATTTCACAGGTTATTCTGAGTTGGAAGAGACCCACAGGATCATCTAGTCCAACTCCCAAGCTAATGTCCACCCCTCTACAATGGATATATATATGATAATTCCTGACTTCTGGAAGGTACTCAATGTGATTTTGCTATTAATGGTCTGAACGATGTCCCGCATGTGTGTACTAGTTGAGTACCAGCAAAGAAAGGAAGCAGTGCCCAGTTCCATACTAAGAAAATAGAAAGAAAACTAAGCTGTGCAAAGTACAAATATGTGGCTTGTGCCAACTTTTTTTGTGAGAGAATTTAATGTATTATTGATCACTAACATAGATTTAGAACTTAGTTGCTGAACATTGTATAGAATTAATATATTAGCAAAAGTGTAAATTATTTAATATTTCCAGTAATCTGTAGATCTAAGATGTAAAAAAAATTAAGTGGTAATCTTTTTGACCTTTTACTTTACTAATTGCTTTAAAACTTAAGTCTGAGATTTAATGGATTTTCCTTGTGTTTTAGGAGGAAGACCTTAATATAAAGCTCTGGTACACTTAATTAGGAGTAAATCAGCTTGTGTTATGCTTTGTAATATTACATAGCAATCCAACTGAAAGAGGAGGGAAATTGTGGGTAAACATGAATAAATAAGGAAGTGATTAGATTATATGAAAATTGTTTAGATTCTGGTGAAAGTTACTGTAATCTGCTAATGGCAGTAAGTACAGTTTAATTACTAATGCCAAAAAGTGGGGATGAACATGGAAGGGAGGAAATTTTTCCACTTGTTACCACTTACAAATTTTTAAAAGCTATCCATATGGGTCCACTTGGTCTCGACTTATAGGCGAGTTGGTCTCTAGCCAGATGCTCCATCTTCTTGAGCTCACACCTCTCTATAGAGCTCTAATGTTCCCCTGAAGAGTACTTTTTTTTCTTTTTTTTTTAACTCTCTAATTTAGATTTGGCAGTTGAAGCATGATGGCAATTGAATGTTTTGAGAACGAGCAATAAATAAAGCTTTAAAACTTCCATTGTTTTGTCTCTCAGTTGCTGTGCTATGCGGTTGCATAAGCATCCGTAGGCTAATGTAGTGGAAATCAGATTGGATTGCATCTGCTAAGGTCACATTTTGGTTAAGATTTCTTTCCTTTTTTTCCTCCAAAGCTCCAGCTATCCTCACTTGTGTCATAAATATAGAAATATAGAGAAGTGCTTTATTTTATGAGACAATGTTCAACAAGGAATTGGTTAAATGAAGGAGGTAGAGTTTGGCTAATCTGAATGACATACTTGTAATGAAACATGATTTCCACACCCCATTCCCTCCTCCATATGAATACCACGTAATCCTTCTCTCTTCTTGCACCATGGTAATCTCTTGTCTACCTGCTCAAGGTTTGACGTATATGCCATTTGGCTCTTTCAAACTTTGCAACCACAGTAAGTCTGAGAGATTTGAGCATCTTTGTCTAAGCAACCTAACAGGGCAAAGAGCCCCTATATTGTTGAATACGTGGGTTATCTCTGGGGTGGCAGTGTGCTCTCCACCCTCTTGCAGTGTTTAGCAGGCAGCAAAGGAGAGCATGTGGGGATTTTTAACTGTGTGGAGTGAAGGCAGTTGGTTTACAGACTCACTTCTAGTGTCCTGTTCCTGATACAAGGATCACAACAATTACGGGAGTTGTTTGCAGAATACAGAACCAGGGCTGAAAGAAATCATACATAGGTCACTCTGCAGGATGTAGACTTTGAGTGTGTACATAAAAAACTAGAGGTTTTCTACTTGTTTCTTTCACTCTCTTGTGCAGTGTGGATTTTCTGTGTAGGTATGCAAAGGCTGAAAAAATGCTGAAATGACATTAAATCTGCAAAACATATGAAATAGTGTTCAGCTAAACTAAGATCACAAAACTGTGCATTTGCAAAATAATTCATACTCTGCCAAGTAATCTTTGAGCTGTTTATCTATAGATTGACCTGCAGAAACCCAGAAATATCCCTTAAAAAAAGGTAAAAATTATCTGATTCGTACTCAAGATCAAAACTGAGAATCATCATCTTCCTTCTTCCTTAATATTCCCTGTGTCTCGGGGCTGACTTGGACAGGTATGAGTTGAATTTAGAGATACTTGAATATATATATTTATGTATATAGAGATAAGAACCTTACTGGAAGAATATTTAATATAATATATATATATGTTTATTTGAGATAACAACAATAACAGTAATACTAACAATGGAACAGGAAAATATAAACAGTCCCCTGCTAGCAGTGATGATTGCAGGTAGCTGAAATAAAACCAGTATGGGGCCACCAAAAGAAAAACCAGTTGGCTGTGGGAAGCCCAGGGGTTTACCAGAGGTGAGGGGGGAAGGGGGTGGAAAGAAGGGACCACTGGGAGTTCAGGGGGACTGGGGAACTCCCGTGGACTCCAAGGGGTGGGGGAATAGGGTTCAGGATAGGCAAACCAGTGAGGGGTGATGGCCAGAGATCCTCTCCCAGGATGTCTCGGGCGGCTGTGAGAAGGTCCGGACACTGGCAGGGGACAGGCTGCAGCAAGCTGGAAGGCTGAGGACCACATGGGCTGGACCAAGATGGCAGTGGTGGAGATCCGAGGAGCAAAGGAGGCATCCTCACTTTGGGAGATCCATGAGCTGGGGAGTATGTGAGTCCAGACGACTGTATTTGTGGAGCCTTGGGCCCTTCCCCAAGTTCCACACCTGGAGGGTGTGCTTTCCTGTCGTCATACCTCCCTATTGGCTGTTATTCAGCCCATCCTGGCCCCCCGGCCTGCCCCATTTCCAACCAGGAGAGCAAGCTTTATTTTCCTTTCCAGGGTGTGCTCAACATGGTGCCCTGTTCCCAACCTCTAGAAGACCACAGCAAATATCTCTCAATGGTTCCTATGCAAAATCACTGACTCCCACTGTTCCAATGCTCCACAGAGATCCATTCATGCTTGTCCATGAATCTACGAGCCCTGTGGGATAAGGGCACCTGTGCTGGGAGGTGCAGGCGCAGCACCCGCCACAGCATTTCCCACGCCATCTCCACTGGGGCACTCCACTGCGTGCGTGCGGGGCTGCTGAGCCACGCCACCTGGGAGGGCAGTGGCACCAGGGGGTCACTACGCACCGGGTTTGCACTCCCCCTGCTCCATGGGCATGGGGCCACCAAGCCATGCCACTCAGGAGGGCAGCAGCACCGGGGTGACTGTGCACTGAGCAACAGAGCTGGGATATTCCCCTTGTGCATGTGCGGGGCCACCAAGCTGCACCGCTGCCCCATCTGTGGACAGGCACCCGCTGCCCAGTCCTTAGATGGGTGCAGCCACACTTCCACCCATCCACACTGGCCCTGGGACTAAAAGGGGCCTGCTGCCTGAGACAAAACAGGCAAGACAAAGGGGGAAAAAAACAGGAGGGGGTGGGGGGAAGGGAAGGGGAGATGACAAGGAAATCCTCTATTTGTCTGTCCAGTAAAATGGGAAAAAGTTTTAGAATAAGACTCTCCGCTTAACACCCTGGAATACTATAGTGTACTTATTCCACCCCCAAAAGGAAGTTAAGTATCATTGCTTTGTTGTTATTAAATGTTTGGCTCATTTTCCAAATTTTTATGAGGTTTGCAAAATCATACTGGAAATTTCATAACATACTTTCTTGTGAAGTATCTGACCTTTTCTTCTTCTCATTGCGCTGTAAAACTGTTCTTATAGTATTCTTGGAATTGTCTTTCTTGTTTTATTTAGAGGCCGGAAATGCATGCTAATTTTGAAGGGGAGGGGGAATGATTACATTTTTTTAAATTCCCAAAACAATTCAAATTAAGGTTTGATTGAGCATTTTTCTTTCTTCTTTTTTAGTTCTTTTCAGGAGTCTAGTTCATTTGAAACACAGCTTGAAGTTGAAACAAATTATGGCAGCAAGGAAATACAAACTATCCTACCATAGCAGGAGGATAGTCAAATATGTGCTATTACATTTCTTCATGTCTTGTGCAGGCAAGTACAGCCTTCATCTATGGGCTTGACTTGTGTTTCGTTAGCATTGTTGACTGGTAGTGGCCAAAGGAATTGGATGAAGGCTCCAGCTCTGTCAGCCAAGGACATCTGGTCACCTGCATGTCACAGAAGCATGTTTAGTCTTAAGTGCTGAAATAGTAGAGGTGATTTGAAGGGTAGGAAAACAACAGGATAGCTAACTGTGAAATATCTGATAGGCTGTCAGATTGAATTGATATTTCCTTTATTTCAAGACTAAAGGAAAATGGGGGGTGGGGGAATAGATCAGAGGTATCCTCTGTAATTTTTTTGTCGTTGTGCTTGATTATATATTTAAGGAAAGAAAACTATTGCTATCCTGACAAGACTTTATCTTTCTTACTATTGTGTGCAAAATCTTCTACCTTCTTTTTTCTTAACCGAGAACCTGCCAGTTCAACATTGAGCAAAGTGATTAACATCCATCACAAGTGTTTTGTCTTTTATCTTCAGTTGAGGAAAAGATTGGTGCCTTAAGAATAATGTATGATTTCATATTTTTGCTTTTGGATGTGCTTTACTTTAGCTGTATCTTGGGACAGTAAGGTCAAAGATGTTTGTTTCACGTGTATCGGAAAGTGGTGAAAAGTGTTTGGTTCTTCAGAGTGACTGTTGCTGAGTATTTAGCTTCCATCAACTGACACTCTTGCAAATTTCAGGTTGTAGCTCTAGTTCTGTGTCTTCTGCCCCTTTATTTCCAGGTCAAATAGTGGTGAGTGCTGCTTCATGCACTAAATTTGTACAGGTATAGATCTTGAGGCAATCTGGAGCAATGGAAACCCATGATTTTTGTGTCACAGATCCAACATGAGGAAAAGTGGCATAAATATAGTTCAAAATATCATTTAGATGCTACTTTAGGTTGACAGAATTGATTAGAAGCTGTGGATTTGGCTCAACAGCCAGTTGCTTGGCAATGGTTTTGCTTCTCTAAATGCCAATGCAGATTTTTCAGCAAGCTTTACATAATGTGTCAAGATATCTGGTCCACTTTTTAACTGATCACAGTATGTCTGTCATACTTTTGTCAGTATTATGTAGAAACTCATCCTGGAAACACTGTGTCTGGCGTGTTATGCTGACAAATCTCATGGCCTCTCGTTTCTTTTCCACCTGAAGTATGGCAGGAGTTGGAAAGGAATTGTAAAATTACCATTTTAACCTCACCCTTCCTTCAAGTTAATATGGCTCTATTCTGTGCAGCATATCTGTCAGAGTTTGACCTCTTATTTTAAAGGCAGTATTACTGAGCTATTTGAAAAGACAGGAAAGGCATTCCTTGGATGGATTTTTGTGTGGGGGGAAAATTCTTATTTTTTAACCCATTTGAAATTGCTGCTTTCCATGTCACAATTTTTCTCTAGGTGAAGTGATATTTCTGACTTTGAGGTAAAGAACCAATAAAATAGAATCTGAAAAAATAGCACAATAGGTTTGAGCATTGTGTTGTTAAATCCACTCAGCTTATTTTAATACACTTTATGTATATGGAGGGATTAACCAGAATGTTTAAGTTAGTTTTTCTTAGACATAAAATAATATGCCATGTGCTTGTTCTTCGACATTGGTATCAGTAGATCTTCTTCTGTAAGGCATCTGCCTTTGCAGTCATGACTTCAGAGTAGAAGGCTTCCTGTCTAAATCTTTTAATCCAACTAGACTCTGTGCTATTGATTGCAGCTCTTTGAGAACCTGCTTTTCAGCCTGTTCTCAATTCACTGTCCACTCATCCAGCCCTCACTTCCTGAGGTGCTCTGTAAGGATATCACGTGAGACAGTGTCAGAAACCTTGCTAAAGTTCAGATAAACAATATCCACTGCTCTCCCCTCATCTATGTAGCCAGTTGTCCCATCTTTGAAAGCAATTGGTCATGTTGGTCAAGCACATTTCCCTTTGGTGAATCCATGCAGCCTACTGATCACCTTCTTATCTTCTATGCGTGTCATAGGTCGGCATTGTAATGTGCGTGTGGTGAATACATTTCTGTATTCCATATTGCTGTGCGTGGGTGGTGCTGTCTGTAGCACCCCCCTTCAGTGAAAATGGTGAATTCTGGAAAGCAGGATGACACATCGCAGCAGGGCAGCAGGGAGTTCCGAAGCAGCAGTGCGGTGGTGGTGCAGCAGCGCGATGTGGAGGCGATCAGAGTGACTCTTCATTTTCCAGCTTTCCCTGGAGGATTGGAAGAATTTGACTCTTCCCATGGACATATCCGAACTGTAAAAATCTCAACCATCTTCTTTGGAGAGGCTTCATATCTAGCCAGGATCTTGGTTCCGGTTTCTTCCTTCTCACCACTCACACTGGCCTGGGGGAGGAAAAGCTGAGCGGACATTTTCAGACAGTTAAGAAACAGGTTTATTTTCTGTTGTTCCTCAGCTCTCTGGAGCAGGTTTTTGAGTTATAAATCTGTGTATTTTAGTTAATAAATAATTTTTTTCTTTTTTCCTTCACTTCCCTTTGAGGAAAGAAATTATTCTATTGGAATTGATGGGGGAGGGAGGAATAACGCCAGAATCTCATTCTAAACATAGACAATGGGTTTTGAGATGGCCTCTGCAATGAGCTATTCCCTCACGTTTCCAGTGAGTGAGGTGAGGCTGACTGGCCAGTTGTTCCCTGAGTCAATCTTTTTGCCCTTTTTGATGACTGGGGTGACATTGGCTTTCTTCCGGTCTTCAAGCACTTCTAACATCTATGACCTTTCAAGGGTGATTGGGAGCGGCCTAGAAACAATGTCCACCCATTCTGTTGGCATTTGTGGGTGCATCCTATTAGGGCCCATAGACATGTGGATATCAGGTTTGCCTAGGTCATCTCTGTCTCAATCCTCCTCTGCCAAAGGACTCTTCCTTCCTCCAGACCTTCTCCCTTGTCTCTTGGGTCAGAGATTGCCAAGAGCTGGCCTTGGCAGTGAAGATTGATGAAAAGGCAGTCTTTAGTAACTGCCTTCTCTGGAACCTCTGTTGCAAGGGTACATGTAGTACCCTTGTACTACCCATGTAGTAGCCTCAGTAGTGGACCCACGTTTCCCCTAGTATTCCTATCGTTATCGATGTATTCAAAGAAACCCTTCTTGTTGTTATTGACATGCTTAGCCGGGTTTAACTCTATAACACCCTTGACCCTCTTAATTGCATTTCTGCATACTCTGGCAGTGTCTCAGTGTTCATCCAAGGCAGACTGTCAGTGCTTATGTGGGCATTTGCTTGGGAGTTGGACTAGATGATCCTTGTGGGTCCGTTCAAACTCAGAATATCCTATGATCCTGTGATCCTGTGCTTATGCCTTGGGTATCTCCTGTTTATTTCTGAGATTTGACAGGAGTTACTTGATCATCATAATTTGGTTTGTTTAGCCTGGAAGAGACCTCATCACAGTCTACAGCTTCCTTATGAAGGGAAGCAGAGTGGCCATCTCTTCTCTCTGATGACCAGCTACAGAACCTGAGGGAATGGCATGAAGTGTGTTGGGGGAGTTTTAGGCTGGATATTAGGAAAATGTTCTTCAGTGAGGGGGTGGTTAGGCACTGGAATGGGCTTCCCAGGGAAGTGGTCACAGTAGCAAGGGTGCCAGAGTTCAAGAAGTGTGTAGACAATGTTCTCAGGCACATGGTGCAATTCTTAGTGTTGTCCTCTGCAGAGTTAAAAGTTGGACTTGACAATTCTTTTGGGTCCTTTCAACTCAGCATATTCTGTGATCCATGCAGACCTGTTGCCCCTTTTGCTCTGTTTCTTGCCCTTGTGAATGCATCATTCCTGAGCCTGGAGGAAGTGATCCTTGAATATTAACAGGCTCTATTAGGCCTCTCTAGGGCACATTCACATGGGATTCTTCCAAGAACATCCTCAAAGAAGCTGAAGTTAGTTATCCTAAAGTCCAGGGTTGTGATTGTACTCATTACTCCATGACCTTGTGGTTACTGCAGCTAAGGCTGCCCTCACCCTTCACATATCCAGCCAAACCTTCCTTATTTATTAATATAATGTTGAGCAGCACATCATTCTTTGTTGGTTCTTCTACCATCTATGTCAGGAAGTTTTCATCAGTGCTTTTCAGGAACCTCTGGGATTGTTTGTGCTTTGCTGTGTTGCTTCTCCAGCAGATGTCAGGATAGTTGAAGTCCCCCATAAGAACCGGTGCCTGAGGCTGTGAGGCTTTTTCCAGTTGTCTATAAAAAGTCTCATCCACTTCCTCATACCGATCAGGTGGCTTGTAGCAAACACCCACAAGAGTGTGACCCTTGCTAGTCTCCCCTTTTATCCAAATCCATTAACTTTCTCGTCATCCTTTCCAAGGCAGATCTCCATGCGTTCACAGGTTCACAGGACATTCTGAGCTGGAAGGGACCCACAAGGATCTTCTAGTCCAACTCCCAAGTGAATGCCTACACAGGGATTGAACCCACAACCCCAGAGCCATGGGCACCATGCTGTGTACATCTGAGCCTCCCATTGTCTAGACCATGTCACGGAGCTCCTCATCCAGTCTTTTCTTAAACACCATCAGGAACGGCGACTCCACCACCTCCATGAGCAGACCATTCCACTGAGGGATCACTCTCTCTGTGAAAAAGCTCTTCCTAACATCCAGTCTAAATCTCTGCTGACACAGTGTAAGGGCATGTCCTCTTGTTCTGGTGCCGGCTGCCTGAGAGAAGAGATTCACGCCCTCCTGACGGCAGCCTCCCTGCAGGTAGTTGTAAACAGCAATCAGGTCATGTCTGAGCCCCCCCTTCTCCAGGCTGAACAACCCCAGCTTCCGCAGTCGCTTCCCGTAGGGCTTGTTCTCCAGTCCTTTCACCATTCTTGTCGCCCTTCTCTGGACCCTGTCAAGCAGTTCAACATCTTTCTTAAACTGAGGAGCCCAGAACTGGACACAGTACTCAAGATGTGGTCTGACCAGTGCCGAGAATAGGGGAATAATAACTTCCCTAGTTCTACTGGTCACACTGTTCCTGATACAGGCCTAGGATGCCATTGGTCCTCGTGGCCACCAGGATACATTGTTGGCTCATATTAAGTTTTCTGTCAACCATGAATCCCAAATCCCTCTCCATTTCACCACACTGGAGCCACTTGTCTCCCAGCCTATATCGGTGCTTGGGGTGTTATGTCCAAAGTGAAGTACCCGGCTCTTGGACTTGTTAAATCTCATATTATTAAAATCCTCCCATTTCTCTGGCCTGTCAAGGTCCCTCTGAAGGGCCTTTCTACCGTCTGGTAGTTCAACATTTGACCCCACTTGGTATCATGTCATGGGGAAAGCTTTTTTGTTCCATTGTAAAACTTTTCTCCTTTTTTACTGGAACAGACAATAGGTTTTTCTTCTCATCTCCTTTTCCCTCCCCTGAAAGGAATGTGGCATGAGGACAGGCTTTCTCCTTTTCACTTGACAAACAATGGAGGATCCTGTATCTTATCTCCCCTTCTTGGCAAGGCATATGGCACGGGGAGGGGTTTTCTCCCTTCTACTGAACAAACAATGGAGGATCCTGTATCTTATCTCCCCTTCTTGGCAAGGCATATGGCACGGGGAGGGGTTTTCTCCCTTCTACTGAACAAACAATGNCTTAATTGACCCAGGACATTCTATCTGCAAATTCCAGGTGTTCTCTTATAAAAAAGGCAGCTCCACTACTACATATTTCTGTCCTGTCTTTCTTAAAAGCATGTAGCCATTCATGACAACATTACAATCATGCAAACTGTTTCACCATGTCTCTGCAATCATGATGAGATAAAAACCCTGTGGCTGCACACAGATGTCTAAATCTTCCTGTTTGTTTCCCATACTATGTGCATTGTTATGCAGGCACTTCTGAGAGGTATTCAAGCATTTTCACTTCCCAGGAGGGGTTCAAGAGAGTGCCCCATGGTTGTGTTAGAATACACAATATTTAACTACTATGCAAGAGATGTCTTTGGAAATACAGAGTGAATGATGAAGGTATTTGTTCCCACTGAATTTTCATTGCACTAGTGGTCTTTCAGTTATTGACAGAATCTTTTTAGGTCAGTGCTTGTATAGGATTCTGAATGGATCACTTTTAGTCGTGGATTTGTACAGAAAATATGAATGACGGGGTTTTTTCTCCTCCCCCACAATGTTCCTGTGATATGAAGGTCATACTTTCTTCAACACAAAATGAGAGATTGAAGCTAAGTCATAGTAAGTATTTTCCTTAAAAATGTAGTATTTTCCAATTATTTATGGATATAGAACTTCATTTGATATAAATAATGCCAAGTCAATCATTGACTTTGTAACTGGCTGCGAGGTACAGGAACTGAACCAAAAGGTTTCAGGTTGTCGTTTTGAAAGGGTGAAGTTGGATCTAATTCAGATAGAGTTTGTTTTCAAGATTTGACTGAGACTATTATTGAGAGTGAAAACTATATTTTTTATATTTTTTAGTTTTTTATAATGAAAAACATCATCAATATATCAATATATCATCAATATATATCAATATATCATCATATCCTGAATTATGTAACCTCCCCCATACTCTTTCCAAGTGAATATTCCAAGCATTTGGAAAGCAAAAAAATTCCTCCCCTAAAATCTGAACAGTGAAGAATTTATGAAATAAATTTAGAGATAAAATAAAACTTCAATATTTTATATTTTATTTTATTCAACACTATGGTCTAAGGGATGCATTGATAACAGTAGGTGGCCTCAAGCAGCTTTATTTAATGACACAGTAATACCAAGTGTAGCTTTGCTGGCAGGTGTGATACCAAAGCTCGGGCAGTGTATGATGTTAAAAACTAGAAAATGCCATTTAACAGATGAGTAGATAGCCCTTCATGGTCTTCTTAAGCAGCTGGATTTCAGGGCACTTACTTCTGGTTTATATTGTATACTGTACATATATTGTAGATATTGGAAAATATGTTCATATTGTGGTCCAGAAAAGTTATTTTCTGAAATTCCAAATATCCTCTCCCAGTTCATCTTAAAAAATATTGATCATCTTCTCAATTTTATATAAACCCTTTTCAGCCCTAACTTTGTTCTATTTCTGATAAATTACAGTAGTTAATCAGGGTTTACATAATTGGGTGTGGGTTAAGAACTGACAATCAAGTAGCATTCAAAACAGATATTAATGGTGAGATTCAGGAGAATGGGGGTAGAGGTATTCCCTGCAAACTTTGTTTGCTATTTTGTAAGTATTATGTCAGTAAAATAGAAGTGGCTTCTATGGGTTTAATAGCAGATTTTACACCCATGTATACTTCTAGAAGAGAGGTAGGCACTACAAAATTTTATCCTAACTTACTTGCAGCTCAGGAGTAAATGTGGAGTGACCTATAATGCTTATGTCTTCCTTCTTTGAACTGTTACGGTGTTGCCAGTTACCCAGATTTATACCATTGGAAACTACAGCTGTTCTGTTCTATTACTTCCCTAACTGAAATTTGTTTATTGTAATCATAGTTTCAGCTAAGCTAAGATTGTTTTATGATAATATGAATGCATAAAGGTAAATAATTGCCATATTTTTAAATAATAAAAAAGTAATCCTTAATTCTTCTTTCTGTGCCTTGTGTCCTGGAGGCACAAGAAAAGCGTTTTAATTTTTTTTTTTTTTAAGTGGCAAAGAAACTTTGTTTACCTGTTTTTGGTTGGGTTTTTTTAAAGTTCATTTTGCAGGCATTATGGCTATATCCGCAAACGAACCATGTTTGCCTTTTCAGAATGTGATTATTGCTCATAAAAGTGGTTTTAATTGAATACTTATGTCATGAATGGCCTATAACATGCTTAAAACTTCATGCCTCTATTTATATGACTATAGTTTATTTTTTAGAGCTCCCTGTATGACAATACTGGGAAATTACTAAAGGATTTTTGCTATTCAGCTGGGTGATTTTAAAAGATATTGATGTTATATTGGACTATTGGCATTGTTGCTTAGGAAAAAAAACTTAAGAAACTTATTCTTTCCCTCTTTCAAACAAAGCCACATCTAAAAAGGTCACAAAAGGAAACACACAATTCAAATAATCTCCTTGCTGTATCTGGGATTAACTTGGACACAGATGTTTCAATTTATAGTTTGATCTGGCATAATATATACATTTAGCAAAATCCTGTTTTGTATTGCTTCTATAAACACTAACGTCTGATAAAAGCATGCTGGCTTTTCTGCCATCTACTTGAATCAGAACCCTCTGAGCCAATGCTTGGAAAACAGGAACCTGACATTCAGAGACCTAAATTAACTCTTTCAGTCTTTGGCTGCAACTTCTCTTAGCCTTTTCCCTGACCTTCAAATGGCGAATCCATTTGTGAGTTTTTCAGTTTAAGCTGCTGCAGATAATTATTAGACTTTGTTCTTGCTGCATTTAACGATGAAGTGATTCAATGCTGTTCATTAAGGCTCATTTCCGGGCCACACTGTAGTAATTAAATTTCTGAGATATTATCTGAGAAATCACTGACACTGTTCATCCACCACGTCTGAAATATTTCCTCCCCCTGCTGTTTGCCAGACGTTAGCACACCTGTCTGCACAGGGAAATGGCTTTGGCATGATCAGAATCTTTTGTGGAAAGTCATGAACAAGCAAACTTTGTCCTTGTTTTGCAAAAACCAGTTTGCCATTTATATGCAAATAGTAATACCTAAAAAATTAATTGCTCCCCCTTAATCACAAATATGACTCAGAGATCAGCTAAATTTTATATGCCGTAGGTGAAGTTATATCACTTCTGATTGTATATTTCCCAGAAAATTTTGTTCACATGAAATGATATTCAGTTTACTTTGGAAAATAATGAACGTCTACTTTATTATTTTCTGCCAGTTATCGAGAATACACAGACTATCAGTGCATTCTGAGAATGGAGTGGGTCATATCCAACCTCTTGAGTTTGTCTTCACAGTTTAGTTGACACCTAGGATGTAAATATTGCTGTACAATGAGGTTTTTATATGCTTAGGTAAACATATGACTGTCCACAAACTGATTTTCTGTTATTTTCAAAGTTGGAGGATTTAATTTTGCAATCTTCTTACTTTTTGTAGATCTGTTCATCTTGGTAGCTGTTACATCTGGAAGTAAGTGCAAAATTGTTCTCATATTCCCTCAGCTAGGATATGATCACAGAATCACAGAATACTATGAGTTGGAAGGGACCCACAAGGATCATCTAGTCCAACTCACCATCTAACTCCCGTACAGAGACCGAAGGCACACCCCAGAGTGGTTAACATAAACCTGGTTCCCTCACAGACGCACAAGCCACTCTGAGCCAGAGGGGACCCACA
>WEKX01006522.1:101058-111284 GCA_013390025.1 Pitta sordida | reverse complement strand
ACTCAGAATAATCTGTGAAACTGTGAACAGGACTATAGGCCTGGTAGTGGTAGATGACAATTCCATGAATCACTTCCAGTCTTCCGAGCTGGCATTTTTTTCTTGTCCTACTTGGCCTTTAGATGTCTCTGGTTGGTTAGATAGCTGCAGTGGGTTAGAACCAGATGGCTGTCAAGCACCCATACATAGTTTGCTCATGAGTTCTGACAGGGGAGAGGATCAGAAGGACAGAAGTTACAAAGCTTGTAGACTGGGATAAAGACAAGAAAATCAATTATTAATTATTGCTGTGGACAAGAGAGACTCAGCTTGGGGAAATTAATGTAATTTATTGCCAATTAATATAAATATTTAGGTACTTATTTGGATATGGGCAACAAACAAAAAAAGACACCATCTTTAGAACACTTAGGCAAAACACACTTCTTCTTTCCCAGGCTCAACTTCCGTTCAGACATCACTCCTCCCTGTCTTGTTATCATCACAGGTTGCATTCAGCAATGTTGTGTCTCTCTGATTTACTTCTCTCCTCTCTATTTATGCCTTCTCTTCATCTTCCCTCATCCTCTTTTTTTTTTAATTTTGCCCTTTCTTGAATGTATTTTCCCTGAGGCACCACAAGCTTGATTGACAGGCTCTGTTGTGTCCTGTAATAGGTCTTCTGGAACCACCTTTGTCCAGCATGAGGCATCCCCTGGTCTCAGAAGAAACTCTGCAGGTCCCTCTCTACCAAATCTCCTTGACACTGGCCCTAAGTATGCAAGTCACAGATGCCTTCTAGATATCCAGATAGAAGCACTCAGGATTTTTCCCATGAAAGTATGGAAAGAATATTCTGACTGCGAGGGTTTTAATCATATAATGAGAAGCATGCACCAGTTAAACACCCTCATGCCCGGGTGTAGTACTGGAAAGGTGTCCCAGTTTGAGACAATTTGGAGGGGGTGGAGACCTCAGAGACAACTGTCCCTCAGATTCAATACCCCTGGTTTTCTCCAATACAGAGAGAGAGAGAGAAAGAAAATATGCCCATATGCAAGTGAAAAACACAACTCTTTACTAAACAGCAAACAACAAAAGGTCTGGAAAACAGAAACCAGATGAACTAAAACTATAGCAAAATATCATTTTGCTAAACCATAACAGAAGGGATCAAGCATCTTCAGCATCTTCACAGAATTACAGAATCACGGAATCTTCTGAGTTGGAAGGGACCCACAAGGATCATTGAGTCCAACTCCTAAGAGAATGGCCCATACAGGGATTGAACCCATAACCTTGGTGCTATGAACACCATGTTTTATCTATCTGAGCTAATCTGAGGGTCATGCCATCTTTTATTTTTTAATATAACCTAACTCCCCAACCAATCATCCCATTATCTAGACCATGTCACTGAGTTCCTCATCCAGTCTTCTCTTAAACAAGTCCAGGGATGGTGACTCCACCACCTCCCTGGACCGACCATTCCACTGAGAAATCACTCTCTTTTTGAAAAAGCTTTTCCTAACATCCAGTCTAAACTTCCTCTGGTGCAGCTTAAGACCATGTTCACTTGTTCTGATTCTGGCAGCCTGAGAGAAGAGATCTACACCCACTTGACTACAACCTCCCTTCAGGAAGTTGTAAACAGCAATGAGGTCACATCTGCATCTCCTCTTCTCCAGGCTGAACGTTCTCAGTTCCCGCAGTCGCTGCCTATAGAGCTTGTTCTCCAGTCCTTTCACCGTCTTTATTGCCCTTCTCTGGACCCTCTCAAGCAGTTCAACATCTTTCTTAGAATTAGGAGCCCAGAACTAGGCACAGTATTAAGTTGTGGTCTGACCAGCGCCGAGTACATGGGAAAGATAACTTCCCTAGTCCTACTGACCACACTATTCCTGATACAGGCCAGGAAGTCATTGGCCCTCTTAGGCTTGTACCTCTCAGGACAGGCTGGTCATCAGCCTGTCTTGTGGAAGTGAAGGTAGTTTTTCTACTGCCTTACACAGTCCCAGGATGAAGATTTCTTTCTCTGAGATGTCCTGGAAGCCAAAATGTTCTCAGCAGCTTTCAAAGTATCCCATTGATTTAAGGAAAATCATTTGGAGTATGTATTTGTTAAATTGTACAGGGAAAAATGTGATATAGGCATACCTCCATATTTGTGGATTATGGGTCTCCCATGGGTCCTGTAAAACCTTTAAACCGCAAATACGAGTTGGACATTAATATGGCAAATTATTGCCAGAAATATGTCAACTTTGGAACAACGCAACATCCTGGGCTTCTTATGGGAAGCGAGGAGCATGGAATTCGGGTTTTCTTCCCTTTAACTGCAGCAGCTAACACTGGCAGGAGTACTTTGTCTGAGGCTATGAATTTGTGCATATGCACACATGCATATATGTGCTGGCAAGTCCAGACTGGCTGCTGCAGCCGGTTGTGGCTCCACGTGGGTCTCACTGTTACAGTTAAAGACTTACTGACTCCTGGCAGGGCCAGCCGGGGCTGGGCCCGCCCACCATGGCAGTATGGGACTACACAATCCACTTTAGTACAGTGGTAAGTGTCCCCACCTGGCATGTGGGAGACCTGGGTTCGATTCCCGCCAGGGAGACAGTGTTAAGAGTTGGACTCGATGATCCTTGTGGGTCCCTTCCAACTCAGAATATTCTGTGAACTCTGTGAACAATCCCATGGAATTATGCACCGCTATGTGAATAACTGAGTAAGTACTGCAGGAAAAATTTCAGTGAATATGAGAAGACACGAGTATGACAGCGTGAATAGCTGAGGTATTTCTAGATATCTGAAATACAGATATTTACAGATTTTCATAACATTCAAAATGAAATCTGAAAAACAGAGTGCCACAGGAACCTGGGGTATAGTCACAAACTGTGATATTGAGAAGAGACATTACTGTTGCATTACTCTTTGTATTTAACGATTAGCTAAATATTTTAGAGTAAATACTCAATACAAATCAAATTCAGTAACAACAAAACCTTTTTTGAAAGATGTGGTGGATTTCTGACATTTGGAGTAAATGTTACAGAATTCAAACACAGACTCGATGGCTCCATTTAAAGAACTGTTCCTCTAATCCCATTTGTTTTTAATAATCCCACACTGAAATTTACAATTAATAGCAGAGATGATTTTTTTTTAATAGTAGATTTTATACTCAATATTGCTTTTATTTTCTGGACCAATGTGCACAGATTTGTTAAGTATATTGTGTAATACACAACTTGCCAGTTTTCTGTCCAGGACAGATGATTTGTTAGTGATGAGTTATGTTTTGAAACAAAATAAATTACTGCTGTTGTGTCAAAATAAAACTCTTGCTTCGGTTATCTGAGAATGAAGTTTTAACAACCTATTTGATTTATAGACCCACTGAAATCCAGTCTACACTTCAATGGTGATTTTTGTATTATTTTATTTCCAGTACCAAATACTTATTTTCTTCCTAAGAGAAATTCTAACTCCATCCTTCCCATATGGGTAACTAACAGAAGCACAAGTTACATGTGTAATGATGTAAGAGGCAAGGAGTCTCTCTCTCTCTCTCAACCTGTGAAAATCTACACTGGCCAGAAGATGCTTTACAGTCTCTTAGTAAAGACTGCAGTAAAAAAAAGTCTTACCACAATTTGGGGTGAACCTTTCAATTTGATAAAGAACTGGGATGAATCCACATGTATTTGGTTGATTCTTCATGCCTCTGGTTGAATGAAAAGGCACCCTCAGGGACTACTGTTGAAACCTTCACTTTCATGAATTATGCCCATTGACCAAGACTCTGGGAATCCGCAGCCTGGACTCAGTTCAGACTGGGATATAAGTCAATATACTAAAAAAAGTCATATTGTTGCTATGGTTTTGCAAAATGTAAGATTAAATCACAAATGAAGACAGAATTTTTTTTAAACTCATTATTGGTTACCATCAGCTATAGACATTTTGTGAGGACCACGGGGAGGCTGAGGACCAGAAACCCAAATGAGGCTTGTGTACTTAAGTGTAGTGAATGATTGACATGTCCATGGGAATTCAGAGTGGACAGAGTTGAAAATAACAAGACTTTACAGAAATGCTTCTTAAAAGGCACTAGAGGAGAGCCTTGAATTATCCTGATATAATTTGAAGAGGATGGACATTTAGTTGGTCTTTATGTTGCTAAAGGCACATGCACACTTTCAAGGTTTTTTTTGTTTCTGTACTTTCATCATTACATTGTTCACATTGCAGAGATATTAGTATATTCTTAGAAAGTCATCTCTCTGCAATGAATCAGGTAGTTTCCTGAAAAAACTACTCATGTGCAAACTAGGCCAAAATCTCCAGGAAGGGTCAAGACTGTCCAGTTTGGATATGAATTTTTTACCCAGGAATAAGAGGGTGCTGGTGTAATGGTCATAGACAGGAGTAATTTCAGCAATAAAGCTTAGAATTTTAGCTCATCGCTATCAGATGCCTTCAATAATGATCTTTGTCTATATTGATATAGAAACAAACATCTATTATGATGAGAACTTTGCTTTTGTTTTTAACTTCCAGTTCTGATTTTTTTTTAACTCCAGCAACTGTCTTGTTGAAAAGTGAATTTGTTAGGAAAAATGGGTTTTATTCATAGAGTGCATTGTGGGTAGGTCATCTGCGGTTGATATAGGATCACTAGTATTTCATTTGTGTTCATGGAAACCGTGTAATTATGGAAAGTTAAAATACAAATACAGACAATTGTGTCACACAAGCATATTTTAACTGCCGGAAAGTATTTTAACAGGACACAGATTCTAGTTAAAATGAATCCAGAAGCCTTAGAATCAGTAGAAAAGACCATAATTAACAAGCACATTTCTGGCAAGAATAATTCAGTTAAGCAGTTGATTAAATTCATTTTTTATGGACTAATATTCCTTCATTGGTAAATTGAGCAACTTACCATAAATCTCAGGACACTGACACAACTTTGTGATCTTATGAGTGCTTTATGTGTCATAAGCTTTATGTGTCATTAGAAGAAAAATCATGTTTTCAGACAATGATGATTATTCATCTACTTGTCTCAGCTCTAGTCAGATCACATGTAGAGATGTCACTTATTTACTAAAAGCTTACACATTGTTGCTAGAAACTTTTACGTTCAAAAGCTACTGACATAATTAAAAAACCTACTGTTCTTGAAATGAGGCTGGAAGCAAGGCATGCTCAGCACATCTGAGGAGTAGCTCACCTTAGTCTTTAACCCGCCTTCGTCTAGATGTCTTTCAGACTGATGAGTTACTGGGGCTAATTTTGACCAGTCAGAAAGTTTTTCACACTAGATTCCAAAGCATGATGCAATAGAGGGAAGACTAATTGTTTGCAGGTTACTCCGGCTATCTGATCTGTATAATTAATTTAATCGCATACTAAGTATTTCCCCTCTGTAATTCAAATCTCTTTAAATTCAAATCTCTTTAAATTGCTAATTCAGAACATAAGGCAACTACTGTGATTGCTGTGAATGAAAGGTTTTTTAGTAGATACAGGGCTGTTTGTACACCAAAATTACAAGTCACTCTAATGGGTGATTGCCCACTGCAAGGGACAGAGGCACCCATCTTGTCAAGCTAGCTTATCACCTAGAGAGATTTATTGCCTGATGGTGATCAGGGTCCAGGAAATTGTAGATGACTGTGGAAGCTTGCCTGACTGCCTGACTACTACGCTCTGCTGATATTTCAGGTAGACACAAATGATCTAAAGTGGCTACTTTTATTAGGCAGTAAACTAGACATAGTACCATACTTAGTTTAGTTTAAGGAAAATAATTAAAATCTCTATATCTTAACTTAGGAGGGCTTTGACAAATCTTGACTATTTTAATCTATTGACCTGAGAACCTGCTAAATAATAGAGAGATCCCAGTACTTAAAGCACTGCTGAATAAAAGATTGAATTCATCTGCAAATATATGGTATAGTACTGGATTTTTTTTTGAAAATCAGCTTTTGTGGTGGCATATTTGTACTTAAAGCAATTAACTTGAAAATCATAACTGAATGTAACAAATAATAGGGTGGGTTTGGTTAGGTTTTTTGGTTGGGGGAGGTTTTGTTGTTGTTTTTGTTGTTGTTGTGTATGGGTTTTGGGGGGTTTCTTTGGTTGCAGGGTGTGGTTTGTTTCCCCCTCTTCCCCCCAGAAATGGAGATGGATGCATTCAAATTCTATCTAGGGCTATTTCAGAAAAGCTACCAAAACAGACCTACCAAAAAAGATCAAGCTATGTGACTCTTGGGATATAATTACATGATCAAAGCACTTCACCATAGTGATTATGTTCACCTATTTTCAAATAGTGTACTTCCTTCATCTTTATTTTCGTAACCATTACCCCTTGTCCTATTGCTACAGGCCCTATTAAACCAGTCGAGTTCCATAAATAGAGCCTGAAAATGAGATATTTGAATTTAATATAGGACTCTCCTGAAATTCTCTGTAGGTTCTAGGTTAGGTTCTAGGTTTTCTGCATGGATTAAATGAGATGAAATCATATCTGTAAATGAGAGGACGTTCATGGCAGGAATCTTAAATCACATCTTGTTTTATGTGGGTTCAAAAGCAAGGTGATTTCAGAAGTAGTGAATTTCTTAAAACAAAACAAAATGACCACTGTGAACATAAATGCAAGTAGTGTAATATAGGACA
The DNA here is from genome assembly GCA_013390025.1 of Pitta sordida. Lineage (NCBI taxonomy): Eukaryota > Metazoa > Chordata > Aves > Passeriformes > Pittidae > Pitta > Pitta sordida. Next base: position 104,600 of record WEKX01006522.1, on the reverse strand, counting down.
AAAAGTATGACGAGTATCCAGCTATGCATTTGCTCTGGGTGATTTTTTTCTTCTTCTTTTTTTTTTTTTGGCTACTCCTTAGGCCACAGCCTTCACTCAGAATGAAAAGTTAAAAAAAAAGGGCTGTGTGATTGAGTTATTGCTGGTTACCAAGTCCTCAGGACATTTTAAAGGCTTAAAAGCTAGCTGAGAGTGCTCACAGTGTGAAGCATGTGTGTTCAGAGAAATTCAGCTGCCGATGAAAGAGAATTAGCCCAGTCCCATCAGTTTGTTTATGAAATAGGCCAAGCAGGAGCCCATAGCTAAGCAGATACTGTGATAAGGATAATGTTAATCAGTGATAGCTTTTTGTTTGTTTAGACTCCATTTAAGAGGCTATTAATGTATTTTCCTTAACCAGGGCAAATCTATAAATAAGAAGACTGAAATTAAGAAATATTGCCAAGATTAGAGCAAAAGAATTTGCTAAAAATAACTACTATTTACACATGGGAATTAGGGAAAGAAACAATAGTTACAGACAATGTAGTACTTCTCTTGAAGGTATCAGATTTTGAGCACAGATTTCTTTACAGAAACAGAAAGCAAAGGCTGTTGGAAAACAGAGTATTCTGAGCCAAATAGCATGTGAAAGAATATGATTACATTATGCTTGTCACTTAGGAAGAGATTAGTTTAGAAAAGTCTCATAACAAAGAGAAAGACGTCTCTCAGTGGTGCAGTAAAACTAAGTTTGGAACACTCTGTAAGAGACCAGAAGACTAAAGAACCTTACAATAAGAAAAAAAAAAAAAAAAGAAAAGTGAAATGACTGACAGAAAAAATGAAACACAAAGCCACAGCTGTGAAAAGAGATGAAACACTGCAGACGAAACACGGAGACAAAACAAGAAGGACATCTTTCTAGGAACTTTGTCTTCACCTGAAAGTCTTGACAAGCCGTACTGAGACACAAATAGGAGACTAAATAATCTGAATTTGAATTGGTGCAGCTCCTATGAGGGATTACAGTCTCTCTCTAAGCAGGACCTATGCAAAGATCAACCAGATTTCGTAAAACTTCAGACATTTATCAATGCAACACAAGATGTGCAGTAATCTTCAGTTATCTACTTAAAGGCTAAACTTTGCAGAAATTTAGGCCCACTTCCCAAAAGAGTGTACGGTCCCTATCTGCGTAGGTAAGATACACAATAAACTATGACTGCAGCAACTGTAGAACATTAGTTTAGTTTTAGGTAGACCTGTGAGGAGCAGAGAGTTGGACTTGGTAATTCCTATGGGTCCATTCCAACTTGGGATATTCCATGATTGTTGTAATTTCTAGATTTCTGAAGTTTCTTGGCCAGCAGATGGAATATACAAATCAGACCAAATTAGATAGTTCCTTACCATGATAATTTTATGGATCCCTATTCTTAGCTACGTAGCTCTCTTCAAGTACTAGGCAAGACTGGCTAGCTTCTGAGGAGCATACATGAAATGGCATGTTTTCATTTATAGATTTGATTTTTATAAAAGTCAGTGGCTAAAGGAAAATTTAATCCTAAGGAAATTTCCTTGGTCACTCCAGCTGACCTTGCTCTTGGATACAAAACAGCTTCAAGCTCCCATGGCCATAAGAATCTCATGTTCCTGCTGGCTGGGCAGCGACTTTTCAACTGGTTTCCTGAGTTCGTGTGCCCAGAGTCTGTTTAAACTGCACTTTAGGAATTTAATTCTTGTTTTGTCTCAATTTCTGCAATTGTAAGACATAAGAACAAGATATGTTCTTTGATTCTGGCCCTGAAAGTCATACGGGTAGATTGTGGCAGAGTGGAGAAAGCCACTTTTACTTATGCCTGAAACAGATGATTTACTTCTGTGCTAACACTTAACAAGATGTATTTGGAGAAAGAGGAGGATAAATCTGATTAGTCAAGGAGTGATTCTGTTTCTTCTTGAGAAAATATGTAAAACATTGTAATGGAAAATGGAAAATAATTGTTTCATTCTCTGCATGAGAGACTTTGATGACAATGAGGGACAGGATTCAAAACAATTGGACAGGATGCAACATTCCCTGAACTTGTTTTAACTGAATTAGCTCTGGAGCCTAAGAGAGTAGCCAAGGTACTATGTTGAAATCCACTTTCGTACAGTGGTGAGCGTCCCTGCCTCTCATGCTGGAGACCGAGGATTCGACTCCCGCCAGGGAGTCAGTGGTGCTGTTTAAGAGTTGGACTCAATGATTCTTGTGTGTCGCTTCCAACTCAGAATATTCTGTGACTCTGTTTACTGCCACACTGGACCATAAGGATGCTGGCAAAAGATCTATTATCTTTTAAACAGTTTCATTGTTATGATCTTCATTGTTTTGGGATTATATAGCCAATATTTTCCTTTCATCAAATGCTTTTCTTGAAATGTTTTCTTCTTCTTCTTGAAGTTACTTTCTTTTTGTGTTATAGATTTTTCTTCTACAAAACTAACCTGACCCGGAAGTGATCTATCCGCAGTGCTGTTTGTTTGCCACAGGTTGAAAACTGATATAGTTGTGCAGCGAGTAAAACTTGACTATTGTCTTCTCTCCATGAGATTGCCTTTTCTTCACTTTCTCAGGAAGAAACGGGATTGTTCTATAAATATATATCTGGAAAGGACCAAAAAAAATATAAATAAATAAAAGGAAGTGTGTATGTGGCATTTTTTTCACCTAAAGTCTAACATTAAAAGACAAGTTGCTCCATTTTCAATTTATATAGGCACATTTATGTTTAATTCTATTCATAATGGAGTCTTACCTAGTTAAGCAGAAACACACACATATAAACATCCAGAGAGATTTGTGATTATTTTGCTTTTAAGAAATGATCTCTTTAAATCTCTGTCTTTTCCCAACTCTGGCCTTTATTTTCTTCCCCTTGTGTAAAGCATTTTATTCCTGCCAGAAATAAATCTGACTATGTCCAAATTTATATGAGTCAGAACTTGGAAAATACACCAATAATTTTGCTGTGTCTTTTGGACAGTGTCCATATGTTACAAAGTGTTTAATAGAGTACTGTAGCTTTTTAAATTTCACTTTTATTCCAGTTAAAAAAGCTCCACAACAATCATTTTGTGCATGGATGGAAGTTCAGTTTTCCATCATCCAAAGCTAAAAAATTTTGTCCTAAAAATTCTTAAAGCAATTAATTCGTATCTTCCATTGGAAAATGATGGTGGATTCCCTGATGCAAATATGTTACAGAGAATTGAAATCGTTTGTGTTGTATAGAAAATAAACATGCTCACATCTAAAAGCAACAAGTTTTCTTACTTGATTTACTCTTTTTCTTTTTTTTAAACAATAAAAGGGTGTTGAATTAAATTGGTAATACAGAAGAGTGTTTTCTTCTAGACAGTTTATCACATATATTGTGTCCTAAAACATGCCTTTTGATGAAAAGAAGATTTTGCTCAGAGAAAGATGAACAACGTTGGGCGCCAAATTCTGTCCTGGTTTGGACACTGTTGGGGGCCTTCCAAGAAACTGGACGAGAGACCGTTAAGAGAAAATA
>WEKX01006522.1:63105-93672 GCA_013390025.1 Pitta sordida | reverse complement strand
GAGAGAGTAATTGCATATTGGAATGGGCTGCCCAGGGAGGTGGTGGAGTCGCCATCCCTGGAAGTGTTTAAGAGAAGACTGGACGAGGAGCTTAGTGACATGGTCTAGCTGGGGGGTGTAGGGATGGATGACCCCGGACCCCTTCCGGCTCGGAGTGGCCTGCTAGACTGTGAGGCATCTAGGTTGGTATTACGCTCAGGGATGTGCTCTCGGTCGCTGTACGGGTATTAGATGGTGAGTTGGACTAGATAATCCTTGTGGGTCCCTTCCAACTCATAATTTTCTGTGATTCTGTGATTCTGTGAAGAAAACCATAGGATAGGACAGGTTAGAAGAGACCACAGTGGATAATCAGGTTCAACTTCCCTGCTGAAGCAGGGTCATCCTAGAGCACATTGCACAAGGTAACATACAGATGGTTCTTGAATATCTCCAGCGAGGGAGACTTTAAAAACTCTCTCAACCTGCCTAGAGCTCACTTTTTAATTTATTATTGAAATTATATTCATTATATTAACTGATAAAACACACTTGATCCTCATTATTGTGTAAACAAAATTGTGTCATAATCATAATTATAATTTTTATTACCAACTACACAATTTATACTCTGAACAAAAATGTAACATCGGACATTCCAGAATACTAAGGTTTTAAATACTCACACCGGTCTCGTGGTTTCATCCATTATTTTCCACACAGGTTACTTGCTTCATTTATTTTCCTTTTTCTTTTCCTTCTTTGGATTTTAATACTCCCAGGAAAGTGGCTAACAGATGTAGACTGTGAATAAACCAATAATGTGTGTTGTTTGTTACTTTCCCATGCATAATTCCTTGGTGTTTTTTCTGTAGCTGATCAAAAGTGATGGCAAACATGAAAGGATAATTTTATGACATACCAAAGATACTCTGTTAGGAAAAGGCCAGCAACAGCAATCTTCTCTCCTTTGAAGCCTCCAGAGCTTAAAAATGTGAATAGTGTCACTTTTCTAACCTCAAGCTGAAATAAAAAAGCATTCAACAGGTCCTTATCACATGAATGACTGCTGGTCAGTTATTAGTATAGCTTAGCTCCCTAGCATTAACAGTGTCTGCCTTAAGAGAGAAGGGGAGCAGCGAAATTTTCAATGCTTAGAACAGTGTTCTCACACCTTATCCCTTTCCTATTTGCAGGCAGCTTCAGAGATATTGAGTTGGCAAATTATGGTAAGTGCTGTGAAGTTCCCAGATAGATACATATTTCCAGACTCCAGATTTTGGTTATTCTGCTGAAGTTGTTCACTTCAAGGTAAAAAAACTAACTAATTGAGACTATGCTGCACCTCACATTTTGGAAACAGATTTTTAGGAATTCGAGCAGTAGATGCAGCTATTTGTGGAAAACAAGGCTTGGAAGGGGATTTACATGGTTCTCTCATCTGTTGTCTGCTGTGCCACCCACCTCCACAGGTGGCCTTTCTATTATTTCTGATGAATGCCTGGAAAATGCCACAGTGTCACTTGGATAATCTGCTCTAGTTCATAACTGCTTTAATTGCTACATGACTTCTTATACTAGTGTTTATTCCAAATTCTTTTCCTTCATTATTTCTGACCTTTTGTGTTTTCTGATATTTTTATTTATTTTAAGCTTCATTTCTGTCTCCCCTCTGATTTTGTTTTAATGAATTTATCCTCACTGTTTTTCAAATCTTGTGTCAAAGGCCATATTTTCTAGATTGCTGATGATTTGTGTAGGTCATTTTAATAGTTTTTGTACCCCAAGCCAGTTTAATAGTTTTTGTACCCCAAGCCAGTACAGCATTTAAGGCCCTGACATCACTGACTCGTGTGGAAGGGTTACTTCATATGTTTTAAATACGACATTTGCCCCTTCACAATTGCAGGAGGAGTTTGTCGATAATTGTGCAATTGATTGTCCTATCCATTGTAGGACTTTTGTGGGGTTTTTTTTAGTTAATTTTTTTTCCCACAACACGTATTTCACATGACATGGTAATTTTGATTTTTCTTTCTCAGTGTGCATGAAGATGTGATTCCAATGTGTATGAAGGTTTTGGTGTGACCTAGCTGCAGCCTTCTGGTACCTGAAGGAGGCCTACAAGAAAGATGGAGAGAGGCTTTTTACAAAAGCATGTAGTGACAGGACAAGGAGGATGCCTTCAAACTGAAAGAGAGTAGGTCTGGATTAGGTATTAGGAAGGAATTCTTTACTATGAGAGTGGTGAGGCACTAGAACGGGTTGCCCAGAGAAATTCTGGATGCTGCATCCCTGGAAGTGTTCAAGGCCAGGGTGGATTAGGCTTTGAGCAACCTGATGTAGTGATCTTTAAGGTCCTTCCTAACACAAATCATCCTATGTTTCTGTGACAATGCATAAAAGTAGTGTATATACTCTCTAATCTAGCAACATTAATGAAAATATGAGTACTGTCAAAATTTGGAACAGACTTGTGTTCTTTTCTTATTGGCTTAAGGGGACTGAGGACATGTGTCGTGGTTTGACCCTGGCTGGATGCCAGAGACCCACCCCAACTTCTCCTGAAGGAGAAAACTAAAAAAAACAAACTGGAAAATAAAACTGGAAAATAAAATAAAACTGGTCACAGGCAAAAGAAGCAAGGCAAAACTATAAATAAAGCATATAAAGGGTTTAGTTTTTAACTAACAAGCTCAGAATTGCAAGGGAAGCATCATTTAGAAGGCAACCTTTCTCCCCCCACCCCTCCTTCTCTTACAATAGATGTAATATTCCCTTTTCCACCAGGAGAAAAAGGGGGAACATAGGGTAGGGGTAAACCAGGCAGGTTGNCCAGAGCAGCAGAAAACCCCCTAAACCATAACAACATGTCAGCAAGGACAGTTGTCTTGTTCTGCATATTGCCTACTAAAAAAGTTTGTTAAATTTTTGTAAGACTAAATTAAATTATTCTGATACAATTTTTTGTTGACAAGTTGATCTTGGTTACTCTATAATTCCTTGTTCTCCTTAGCTGTTTTTCTGAAATCTGATGTTAAAGCAGCTGGCTTGTTATTCTTGTTCCTTCATTTTTTTAAAGAAAAGTTTTGTCATTCTCTTTGAGCTCAAAGATAAATGCCTACTCAATGACTTAGTGAAGACTGAAAAGTGAAGGTATAAAAACGCTTGAGCAGCCTAACTATCATCTGATGTTCCTTTTGAGTAACTGATTTACTCATTTCTTCTCTTTTCAGCTTTTTTACTACAGTATTCCTATATTTTGTGTCCTTTGCTGACCTCACATTTCTTTCCTTGTCTTTCTGACCAAGTCCAAGTTATTATATGGCATCAATATTTTCTGTCACCAGCAACATATCTTGTTAGCACTTTCTCCATTTCACCTTTTCTTCTTAGTTTGAGATATGTTATCTGCATGAGGATGAATTTCTACATACCACACAAAGATTACACAGATGTTTCAGATTCATTGTCTTGGAGACAGTATCTGGGTTTAGTAACAAATCTTACTCAGGAATGCAAAGCACTTTCAAACTATAAATTATACATGTCTTTGATCAGCAAAAATGACTACAGAGCTTGTTAGAAATTACTAGTGTCTTGTATAGTAAGACATGCACTTGATAAGTTGGGAAATAGATTTGGCATTAAAAGAAACTGATTAAACAGAGGAGGACTTTGTTTATTTGTTTGGATCATCCGGCCTTATTTGCTAAGTATCTTAATTTAAGCATAGGGCATTATGAGGATTTGTTAAATGTTAAGCAAATATTTAAATGCACTTGTACACTCTGTGTGATGGTCCAATTTAATAGTGTTTCATTTCCTAACTCATCAACATCCACTTTCAAAGGTATCAGTCTTTAAGAAGTCCTTTTTTAAATTGCAAAATATTTGCTAAGTCATTTGACTAATGACTTTTGATTTCTACAAAATTTTTCCTTGATAAACATTTCTTTTTTTTCTTTCTAAACCATTGATATCCGCAAAAAATATTATTAATTTTCATTAATTTAATTAATTTTTGTAATTTAAATGTTAGTTTCAAAAGTACAGAGCTTAAATAAGGAAATTAAATATTTTAGTTTATTTATTATATGCTATTATGCTTCTTTCACGTGCTTTCTCCTTCTATTTAGTGACTCAGTAATATATTTGCTATGGAATCAAGCAGTAAAAGTCTAAAATGACTTCAAACACATCCCAGATGCAAGTTGTCGTTACAGCGAAAGAAATCCATTCCACACAATGCCTAGGTACCTGAGAACATTTCACATAAAACTTTGAATCTAAATCCAATAAAGCAATTCAGAAAGACCTTATCTACCTTGATCAGATGTCCAAGATAATGACATGAAAAGAAAAATGATTTTAAACCCTGTACTCCAAGAGCACAAAAGCAGTCCAATCCTGAGCTGATGAGAAAATGCACAGGGCCTTCCCCAGTCCCTCTTGTAGAAACTAGGTCACCATAAACCAATAAAGGCATTTTTCTGGAGCTAGGGAAGCAGGAAAAGGAATGTGGTTGCAACCTAGTGGAAATTATATTAAGTCATAAATGTAATTCTGGTATCAGAATCCAACTTCATATTGAATAATTTTTAGACAGAGGGAAGGAATAACTCAGAAGATATTCCCTTCACTGTGCTGCATGTCCTGACTGGTTATTTTTAAGGAGAAAAAGATAATGTAAGGTTTTTCATTTCAGAAGCATTTAAAAAAGATGCCTGTCTCTAGCCCTGATGTAGATGTCATATGTAGGATACAAATCTAAAACATAAACCACATTCTAGATGATGAAAATCTTGACATGATAGCACACTTTCTGTGAAAGACTGCCCTGTTCCATTATTGCTGTTTCTTATCAAGCATGTCTGGTTACTTTTCCATTTTCTAGAACAAGTTAGTTTTTACTCTATGTGTTGAGCCGCCATGTAGGAAACTCTACTTCTATCCATTAAACTGTGACAGTCATAAAAAATAGGGCTTAGACAGAAGCTGCTAAACTGTGTAATATATCTGATCCTACTCAGATTTTCCCTCCCAGTTACATGATATTTCCTTTCGAGACCTGTGCCATTAATATGATTTCCTTATAAAATGGGACATTTGAACTATTTTACAATTCAGTGGTGGTTCTGTTCTGGCACTTGAAATTGTTCTCCTGTATACCTCTGACTTACCTTCTTTATTGACTGCGCCCAAATATCCCCTGCTTTTACAGTATCCTTAAGTATTTTCTTTGACATGCGAGCTTCTCTTAATTTTTCAATCCACTCTTTGTGAGCTACTATAGTCCTTAAGCTTCAGTCATTGAAATCACAAATCCATTTGGTTATACTTGGGCCTTTATTCTTTATGTGACGTGCTCAAAAAGATTTGTAGGCTGACCAACTTCTCCCTCCTCATTCATAATAGGGTGTAGGTGGGAAGCATAAGTAACTGAGGGAGATAAATTTGGCGTAGTGTGCACACATTCAGCAGCGTGGCAAGAAAGTATAGTGATGAATGAGTCCATCATTCACAGGGAAAAATTCATTGCAGTCATCCCTCTTGCACTTCACCCCCCCCCCATATTGCAGCTTCAGATCTTAGCAGTATGATTTTTTAGCGATGAAGGTGACACGTTTTCGCATCTGTGCATGCATGACCTGCTGTGGTGGTGGCGGCAGCAGCAGCAGCACGGGTGGGGGTGGCGGCGGCAGCGTGGGTGACAGCGGCGGTGGCGCGGGTGGCAGTGGCATGGCTGCCACTCAACTCAGAAGTAGGGCTTCGCGGATCCCAATTAAGACCGCGGGTCTGCGATATAGGAGACCCGACTGTATAACATGAGGAAACAAAAAAGCAATTTGACATCGGCTGTAGCAGGTGGAAGACTAGAACAAGCATGATAACAGATATTCAATATACCAAAATTTCTATTTTCTATAAACTTACACCACTGGAAAGCTGTTGCATTTTAATCTGAAAGAGTAGGACCTCATGCCCGTTTTGTTGCAAGAGTCTTTACATCTCATTCATTCTACCCTGTCAGTCAATCAGAGAACTTTCAGGTTCATGTTGCATTTTACCAGCTAATAGAGCAAACATAACCACAAACAATTCAGACACAGACTACTTTGAACACCAGCCTCCTTTTCTACAGCTCCAGCCTTAATGATAACACTGCTAAACATAACTGTGAAATTGACCACTGCTGGTCATTTACTCCTAGTTAAAGCTGAACATGTTTATCTGAAACCTTGAAATGTCTTGCCTTTCTAAAATGTTTGTCTTTCTTGGACCTGTCAGCATGTTTACAGTAGGATATTATAAGATTAGGATCTAGAAATAAGTCACACTAAGAGAAGGAGCTGAATCTGAAAGGTGAAGGAGAATCATATTTAGAAGAGGTTGACAAAGCATGGCTCTTGCAGTGCTGTGAGTGTTGTGTAGAGCTGTTCCTAGAGAGATAACTGAGGCTGGGTGAATAGAGTGGAAGGAGAAAGGGAAATGTGGACAAAGTGGGAAAGTAGCAGAGGAGAGAAAGATACATGTGAAATATTCCGTGGACTTTGGTTGAATTACATCAGGATAGAATCAGACCTATCTTGTGGTGAACTCACCAAGTAACAGAAATGCTTTCTTTAAAGCCAAAGTTCTCCAAAGGTTACTACAGACATCATTTTTCCATGTCATAGTTCTGGAGGTTTGTTGCTTCTGATTTCTTTCTGAAACAAAACAGAGTCTCCATCACTTAAAGTCTGTTTTCACTGTCTTTACTCATTAAGAAGTGTCATTTGCATTTTTTATCCACTGTGGACTCTTGTTTGTGTAGAATATTCTTTACTCTGTTTATGTGTAGGAATAACTGAAATATGAGATGCAGACTTCCTTCTTTGGATTAATTCTGAGGCCTTTCAACTTATTTTATAGCACCTTTTAGAAAATGTTCGCCTCAACACATACTTTTATTTTTAGGCTAAAAATATGCCATAAGGATGTTCTCTCTAACTAAAATTGAATCCGGGTGTTGAACCCTGCCAACTTTCCAAAACCTAAAGAAAATTCAGGTACATTACTTGTTGGCTTACCCAGCTAACATAATTCTTCTCAGTACATTTTTAAATAATTTTCCTAGAAATATGTTCTAGAGTACTATAAATCTTTATGGTTATAAAAAGCTCTGTGTTGATCATAGAAGTAAGATCGTGCAAACTGTGGAGAAGAGATTTGTGTAGGCAGCCCAGAGAACAGAACGGAGTGTTTGCAATTTTCCAGATTTTACATTTATGTTATTCTACATAGTACTGAATTATGTGTAACAATGTCCTGTAATGTGCGATAGTTTCCAGAGACATATGTGTACTCTGAAATTATGTAGCAGAATATACCACCATTACTTATCTTTGCCTAAATTCTTCTTCCTGAATGTTGCTCTGTTTTACTCTGGATTTATTTCATCATTCTGCTGAAATCCTGCATTTCTGGGAAAAAATATGTTTATTGAACAATATTAATATACATTTTCCACAATGGCCATTAGATATATCACGAAGACATGTTAGAATCTAGAGACTGTCCTTGGACCTATGTAATTTTGCTTAAGCAAAAAAACAGTAGCAATGGATTACTTGTAGACTCTAGGAAACCAGATGAAGTCACTTAAAAAAATTCTTGCTTAAGAATAAATGATGATAAGTGCCTCAAGTTTTAATGGAAACTGATAGTGGGTATGAACTGATGGTGCAACTGAACTCAAAGGATTGGACAAATCAATTTTTGTGACAAGACTTGGTCTCTGGCGATTTAAAACAATGTTCTTACATGATTGAGAATCTTAATGGTCTCTGATGGGCTGTTATGCTGAAACTAGACACCTCAAAAGTTATTTTTTTAATCTCAAGGTAGACAATTTAAGTATTAAGTACAGAACCGAATTTCTTCGGACCAATTCCCAGACAACTGCAGACACCTGATTCTGGTACAGAAAAGCTTCTATTAAAATGTAATGCTTGCACAGAAAATCATTGCTCCTAGACAAAATGGTTTGTCATTTTTTGGTATCAAAAGGAGTCTCAGTAACAAGCATCCTTGTAATTATGCCTTCAGCTTGATCAGATGAGTTTCAATAAATCACTGGTGAGTTTCTACAAATCACTGTTCTGCTCTTTTATCACAACCCAGGTGGTCATGGTCTTACATTATCAATATATAAGCTGTTTAAACTACATAAAATTGTTTCCTAAATATCCTAATTCCATGCAAAAGACTGTCATGCTTCTATTGGCCATTTATAATTAACTATCTTTGTACTAGTTGATCACTTATGTTGCAGGAGTTGGCTGGGAATCTTTGTGACACTGCAACCAAGATGCTTATAAGTACCTTAAAGCATAAGACTTGGACTAATATAGCAGGACAGCTGGGTAATGTCTTCATTTGCCCAACGTTTCCACCTGGAGAACTCCTTTATCAGTCAATTTGATCAGTCAATCAAACATTTGTGAAGGTAGTGCAGAGTTCATTCAGTCACCTATTTTTAGGTTCATCTGTTGTCTCATACCAGAATGTTCTCTACTCTAGGTAGATGACTAGCTAGAGAAACCTGGACCACACAAGGAATTAGTGGCTTGAGTACACTGGATATACACACAGATACAATCCTAATACTCAGCCACACTAGATTCACTACTAAAGGACAAACTTGAATTTCATACTTGTAAGTCACTGAAAAGTTCGGTTACATAACTCTTGATATTTGTGTGAGGTGGGAAATGAACGTTGTAAAGGCTGAACTACATGTAGTCTTACGGTTGTACTTGAGAGAAAACTGTGAAGTAAAAGAGTATTTATAACAGGGGAGAGGGACCTTACAACCCTAAAATAAATTTAAAACTGCTAACAGACTTAAAGGTATAAGCTTGACTACGGAGTACCTCAGAGGAAGCTAGTAGGAGCCTGGGAACTTAGTGAATCTGGTGACTATAATAGGTTATGTTTATACCTAGTAATTACCAGATTTACGTGAAGTGAGAAACAAATGAGAACAGGCTACTTTGAATTAGCAGCAAAACTTGTGATCTCAGGCTATCTGACTCAAAGCCAGGGGAAAGTTTCCATGGAGTCAGTGACTTTTTAGATGTTCTTGCTTTTTTATATAAACAATGAGAGCCTGGTGCTGAGTCCTTGCATGCTGCACAGCTGAATATGTTGAATGAAGCCCAGCAGCCTGCTTTCATTTGAGTTTCAGAAAATTACACTAGTGTTCTTTCTCTGACTTTGTTCCCATAAAGCTCCTTCTGCCTTCAGATGAAGTGCTGGGAAGGATCTAAATTTGATAGCGTGGTTAAGTAGGAACAGCAGGTGAGAAAAGATGGCTTGGTATCCTGCCCACCAGTACAAATGGAAAAGGGCTCTTGGGAGCTCATGACTGGGCTCAAAGATATTAACCCAAAACTTGGCTGTGTTAGAAACTTCTGGCGAGTGCATGACAACACTTTTGAAATTACGTAGTCCTTCAAGAGACAAGATATGCTGGCCATCCCAAGTGGGCTTCTGTCAGGCTCCAAATTCAGCAGCTTGACAAATGTAAGTAATATTCATGTGGGGTAGTGGGGCCTCTGAGTCATAGGCATGTGGATGAACTGTGTGATTTTGGTTTGTCCTGGTTTGAATGTGGTTTTTTTGTATTTCTGGCAATGAGGGGGCAAACTAGCAGAGGTAACGCCAGCCAGTTCCTGGCTGGGCCCTCCCTGCCTGTCCAAGGTAGGGCCAGCCGGAGAGATAGAGGTGCCTCTGTGATAACATATTTAAGAAAGGAAAAAACCCAACAACTAGAAATAGCAAAGAAGATGGCTGGAGAGGAGCTGTGAGAGGTTGAACAGCCATGAAAGCACAAAAGTCAGGCCAACTGGAGGAAGGATAGGAAGGGTTCCAGGCATCTTGCAGCTGCTTGTGGAACAGTGCATGGTGAAGCAGACTGCCTGCAACCCATGTAATAGAGAGAGAGTAGAGATGCAGAATCCACCTGCAGCCACGCAGGAGCCGGAGGATCATGCTGGAAAAGCTGCAGATATCCTTTGAGCCCACACACTTGGAGCAGAGCTCGGCAGAGGTCCTGGACAGATGTTTTGTGACAGAATTGCACTATGGTAGGATCGGATCTATGTACTTTGGGATGGGGGCTCATGAATGAAGTAGCGCAGCCAGTGCTTAAAAGACTGCATCCTGTGCTGTGACTCTTGGGCAACAGAGAATAGAAGAGCTGTCGTCCCTGGGTCTGGACTCACTTGGGAAAGGGTCATGAAAGACTTTTTCTCTTGTGAGAGAGAGAGGACTTTATGAAATAGCAGGGAGATGGTTTCCTACCCTAAAACTGGTCAGAAAATACCAAATGCCTGGCTTTTTCCCCCTACTCCTGTTCCCCCTTTTGTCTCCTGCAGGAAAAAAGGGAATATGATACCTGTTGTAAGAAGAAGAAGGGGTGGGGGAAGAAGGTTTCCTTTAATATGATGCTTCTCACATTAAGCTCTGATGTTGTTAGAAATAAATAAATCCTTTATATTCTCCACTTGGAACTTGTCTTGTTTTGCCTGTGATAAACCTTTTTCAATTTTTTTTTCTTTTTTTCTCCAGGAGAGGTTGTGAGTGAATCTCTGGCATCCAGCCAGGGTCAAACCACGACATGGTTAGATAACGAACTTGATTTCTGCTGGACCATTTTGGTTAAGAGAAGTTGAGGCCTGAATCCTCTGCCATAGAAGACTAAACATCTAAATCCACTTTAGTACAGTGGTGAGTGTTGCCGCCTCTCATGGTGGAGACTGGGGGTTTGATTCCCACCAGGGAAGCAGTGGTGCTGTTTAAGAGTTGGACTCGATGATCCTAGTGGGTCCCTTCAAACTCAAAATATTCTGTGAATCTATTCTGTGAATATGTGAATCTACATGTGTTGCAGCTTCTCACAGACAGTAAAAGAAGAAAAAAATGTAGTGAAAAATCCTATCCAGCAGATCCTAGGGCTTACTCAACAGGCCTTCTGTCTTTCAGATGCATATATTATGCTTTCATTGCATCATGCGTTAAACTGCTTTTAATACCGTTCAGCAGCATTCTTGTACAATCAAGAGGAAGATATTACTTTAACATTGGCAATAAGAAGAAGGGGAAAAAAGCTTATAATTCACTTGACTTTGAACAAAGAGAATTTGTCTAAGTCATGAGTTCAAACTGGAATTGTAGTCTATCCACACAAAAGCATCAATTTCAGAATTAGAGAGACTCTCTCTCAGTGTGAGGTTTAGGAGTTCTATTTTTAACACTTATCTGTCATGTAATACATCTTAGAGTTGTGATCGGGCACAAGACCAAGGTTCTTGCTTGGAGGTCTGTGACAAATATTGCCCACAACTGGACCCAAACATCTATGTCATTGTAGCACTGAGTGTCCCTGGTCTTTGTGCTGACTCTGTGCAAGAGGGATGAATATGAACTAAAACCCAGAGGAATGTGTTTCCACCCTGTTAAAAAGAAGCAACTGCAATTTCTTCTACAAGTTTTTTTAGCTTGAACATTTTCAAATTGAGAGCCAAAACAGCATCTCTTTCATCTTCATACCTACTCCATAGATTTGTTATTTCTACAAGTGCCTTGCCTGTGATTGAAATGCTGAAATAAATTTTCTTTTCAGGAATTCTCACTAGAAGCCAGTAATTATACTTAGTAGTTTCCATTAAAAAACCCCATTTCTTTCTTGACAGGTTTGGCAGCTTATTCCACCTTTTGAACATATTCAGTGCTCCAGAAGACCTTGATTTGTGGGGGTGAAATGGAATTAGAGAAATTTTATTAACTAATTTTTTAAGAACTCTAAGGAATACTTGTAAACTTTGAATGGGTCTACTGTTAAGTTTTGGGGTTTACTTTCCGCTCATTTAATTTCCTGTTTACTTTCCAATAAGCGACATCCCTTTTGGATCATTTAAATATTAATATTTTAAATAATGAAGACCAGGAACTCAAAGAAATATACATGAGACTTATACATGAAAAAGTTTAAAGTAAGACTGACTTAGCAAAGAAAAATTTTATTGGTTTTCGGTACAAGATCCCACATTACAAAATGACGATTTTTCTGAAGACAGGTTGTTTCTATACGCATAGACAAATAGGTCAAATAGAGTATATTTTATTATTTCTAAGAACGTTCAGGGAATAAAACTTCTGATACTTGGGTCCAGGCTATGCTCCTTGCCTTTTTTGTTTTGGTGATGTTCACTAGCTACACTGTATTTTACTGTCCTTTGTGCTATCTCCATTATAGAAATTTAATGCTTATATGAAACCAGATGCCATCTAAAACTGCATACTGAGAAATCTCTCAACTGTCTTTTTTCCAAGTGGGAGTAGAGGTTACACAGAGACTAATTTAGCTGTCTGTATTTTATCCACTTAATTTGTCATTATGTTTTGTGTGTCGTTATTACACCATGAAGGATTCTTCTGATACTGAGAATAAGCTGTGTTTTACTAACCTAAGGCACTAAATAGAGGCACGCTAACATTCAGGAGAATTTCTTTACCAAAATAATACTTGTAACCTTTGTTCTGTGTTACATGCTAGCACAGAGGTTAAGAGAGCAGAAAGTGAGAAGAGTGAGGTAGGCATTGGTCTACTTTGAGCTGTTGAGGTGACTGAGGGCTAGAAGAGGCCGGAGCATTGTAGCAGATCTCAGCATCTATTAGAAGAGGGATTATTGCTTGAAGCCCAGTGAGTGACTAGTTTCTTTGTGCTGTGTTTATCAGCTCCCCTTCCCAACCTACATGACTAATGGAAGAGTGAAAAGAGGGCATGAGCAAATAAAATGAGTAAATATTTCCTAAGGCAAAGAGCATAGGATTTTTTCTAGCCTTGAGGCTAAACCAGTATAATCGTCAAAAATGTCCCCAGAAAATCTGTGAAGTGACTCCTTTTTACTAATTGTCAGTGGCAGTGCGCAGCTGCGGATGTAAACCAGCTCTTGAAAGCTGCAGCATCCTGGTGTGGTTAAGCAAAATTATTACTTGGAAGTTAAGAGAGATATTGTTCTCTTTGGCTTGAAAATCCTCTTATTTATTTTTTCTAGTGTTTTGATCATGTGTTTCAGTGTGATGGAAATAAAAAAACCCTACATTTTCAGTCTGAATCACACAGAATCACAGAATACTATGAGTTGGAAGGGACCCACAAGGATCATCTAGTCCAACTCACCATCTAACACCCTTACAGAGACCGAACGCACACCCCAGAGTGATGAACATAAACCTAGATCCCTCACAGTCGCACAGGCCACTCCAAGCCAGGAGAGGCCCACAGGACCATCCAGCCCTACACCGTCTGTGATATTTCCTAGCTCTAACTGTCTATTGTGGTGTATATGAATAGTGACAAGACATGAATCACAACAATTCTCCTGCACCACTCATTGATATAAGAGAATGTGGGAGGCAGCAAAGATAGACAAGAACAGGGGACCATTGCTTATGCATCCAACATGAGGTCTTCTAGCTCAACAAATTCTGAAATTCAAATGCTGTATGAGTAACTCAATAACTCACTATTTTATACATGCAAAGTATTTTTAAAAACAAAGGGAAAATTTTAGCAATTCCATGAAAATATCCCATATTTAACTGTTTCAGAAACAAAAGCAGAATCAGGGAGAAAAAAGTTAAGTAGTATGCAAAAATAGGGGCAAAATCTGAAAACTTAGAAATTGTGTATCTGCTTTGTGAATGCTGACTTCCTGAGGTAAGATGCCAGGATAAAAGAGAATGTCACTTCTCTGAGGTGTTGCACAGGCTTCTGTGGTCATGGATTCTAGTTATCTTGTTGCACTTTTCTCCAGGATCCACTGTTGTGTGTGACTCAGTATCCTGAGTACATTGCAAGCAGTCAGGATAGTCCAGCAAACAGTAAAGAACTATGTCTGCTTATTTGACCAAGATACCAGGATACACTGGAAATTACACCATTTAGTGGTAGTCAAATAAAATCCAAAGATATGAAGTTAGACGAAGGCTTAAATTTTGTATCTCAGCTTGTAGATCATAATTCTCTGCAAGGATAAAAACTCAGTGCATTGGATTTTAATAAAGCAGTCTATGGAAAAGACCAATTCATGTTCAAAATATCTCTCTACCTATAACACAGGACCATGAAATTTATATTCATGGTTACAGTTTGTGTCTTGTCTTTAAAGATTTTTTTTTAAATTAACCTTATTTTTTTTGACTTCTTTTCATCTGCCTGCCCATATTTCAATTTTTTTCGCACTCTGTCAGAAAGGAGTATACTGTCTTATGTTCTTGTGTGTGTGTTGGCTGAGAAGTATCACTGTCATTTTTCTTATCTCATTGAGACTGGATGAGTTTAACCAGAACTTCCTCAAAATTTGCTGATATCATTGTACTTGTAAGATAGATGATAATAGAAATTCCTTTCCAGAAAGGCCAAACAGGAAAAGAAACCACTTTATAATTATGAAATATTTATATGGGAAAGCTGAAGCCCCTCAGAGATACTTCTCAAAGCAATAAAAAATCCATCCACTAAGGGGAGATAAAAGTCTCAGAAACTGACATTTAACTTATTAAATTGAATATTGTTTAAATTTTAAAAAGAAACCATTGAAAAGATATTTTTTAGTAAAAATGAAAGAGTTTTCAGAGAAGCGCTTTTACAGAAAACTATTTTTGTTCCAAAATTGAAAAGGCCAGTGAGCACGAGATGCCATCTGCCCACCCCGCGGTGGCATGCCAGTCCCACCCCACAGGGAGTGCTGGTGCCACCCCTTGGCAAAGCAGAGGCACTGCGCATGCGTCGGCGAGGAAGCTCCGCAAATCACTGAGTAAGATTCACGGAATTTTTTTCCGTGAATCACTGAGGCCTGAATATGAAAGCTCAAATTACCGAGGTATTTCTGTGTATATTGCATATGTATAGATATTTTGCAAAGATAAATGTTTAAATATGCAGGACTGAATGAAAGGGGTTCTTATATGTGTTTATTTCCCAGGAAAATTGACGGAAATTAAGGTGCTGGATAATTTCTTGAACTTTGTCTTCTAAGATTTGTGTTGCCTTCTCTGCCCCTCTACCTCCACTGATCTTAGTAAGACAAGGGGTGAAACTCAGTATTTCCCGGACTAAGGATATTTTATTACTTCACATTAATATATATCTTTAAATATGGTGGGAAAGCAGAATTTTCAGATGTATCAAATGCAAGTATGTATTATCTCATTGTTATGTAGACTATAGAGGAGTTCTATGACCATTCTGGTCAGACCCAGAAAGGCAGTAGGGAATTGCAATCAGACAGCTTAAACTTATAATAAATTTGTCTTGGAAATTCTACTTAAAAAAAGCTCTCTCATCTGAACACAGACAGGCTCCTGAACTGCTGTTTAGTATGAGATCCTCTCATTTTTGCCAACATGAGCATTTATACTCAGTATGAGCTAGGACCAGCATTAATTCTAAGCATTTGAAATTTGATTAAGAACAACAGCCCCTTCAGTGGTGTAGCATGGCAGACTTTAAATGGCATTTTGCTACACACTGTGAATTTGGACCGGTGAGAGTTTAAATTAAATGATAATATAACAGACTTTCCATGTATGTTTACCAGAAATGAGAAAGCAGCAGGAGCTCTGAAAAAGATAATTGCTAAACACTTCTGAATACTTTCAGTCTATATTTAGTGATGATATTGGTTTCATCAAGAATGTTTTGAGGACATTTTATGTTTTTTCTCATGCGGTAGAAGTGTGAAAAATGTCTAGTACTCTTTAAAAGTATTATTCTAGTCTTATACAATTACCTTTCAAATTTTGCAGGGGAAAGGGAATGGGTGAAGCCTGTGACACTCCTAATCCATGAAGATAGGTGGGTCATGAATATGCAAATAAGCCATGCCCATCACCACACCCCTGAGCCCTGGAGTGGCAGGGGGATGTTCCCAGCACCTCCCTGTGCTGTGTGACTGGACAGGGGAGCGAAGGCAGTCTGCTTTGCCCCTCCCTGTGGCCAAGGAATCCCAAGAAGGCTTGGTGCTCCACCTCCTTGTGGGAGTCTGGGGGAAGCCTGGGAGACTCTCAGGAAGCCTTGGCATCCCACCTCTGTGAGGACCCCCGGGGATCCCCGAGAAGCCTCAATGTTCCAACCCCCTGGAAGCCCTGGGTGGCCCTGGGAAGCTGTGGCGCTCCACCCCCCTGGGATCCTGCGGGAGCCCCAAAAAGCCATAGCGCTCCACCCCGCGGAGCGGGCTGCTCCCGCTTCTTGGTGCAGCAGAGACACTCTGAGCATGCACGGCCATCCCGTGGTCACACGACATGGAAAACCCCAGTGATCCACCAAGGGAAGACAAAGATATTTTTGTGGGAAAAAAACCTGCAAAGATGTGAAGTCGCGAAATTTCCAGCATGAAGAGGTGAGAGAATACTGTTTTATGGGTCTTGTAAACAGTAATTTTACTGTCATATTTAACTTGGACATTTAATGCATTGAAAAACAAATGTAGGGAGAATATTCCCAATTTCTTTGTAATTTTACTTAGTGTTTTTCTTAAGGAGGCATGCACTAAAGTTGAATTTTTTTCTTTCAGTTCTAATCAGACTACCTTTTAAAGACATTAGCTACAGTAGAATCTTACATAGATATGAAAAGTCAGCTTATTTAATAAAGGAATCAAGTTTTATAATAATAATAATAAGCAATGTTGTTTCAACTAAATTTTAGACATAAGTAATCAAAAAGGAGGTAATTAAGAAAAAACAACATGCATTAAAGAAGTTTTATCATAGTTCAAGATACTAATTTTTTCCCTTTTTATTTTCATTTAAAAAAAAAAAAAAAGTTCTGTCTGGATTCAATACATATTGTGACTCATTAAATTGCAAAATATTAAGTAATTTATTCCTTAGAATGTGTAGTAATAAAATAAGAAGGGGAAAAGAGTAGGATGGAATAAAGACAGTAACACCTAAGTCCAGGTTTAACAGGGTAATGTTTATGGTCACTTTAAGAATACATCAGTGATGTATTTTACCCTAGAATATCTTACATTTATGTCATTTTTCTTAGCTATAAAGGTATTGTATGCAACTTTACATCAAATATAATCTTTTAAAATAATTTGCCACCAGTTTATAAAACATTGCCACACTATATAGCACACAGATGCGAGGTTGCTATAAATATTTCTTGACAGTTCTGTGAGATATGTAATGTGTTGCATGATTGCAGAGAGAAGACTGCAATGCTGATGAAGATGGAGCAGATGACCTGTGATGGTGGACTTCCCTGCTCAGAGTTCACAGAATTGCAGATTATGCAGAGTTGAAAGGGAGCCACAAGCATCATCAAGTCTAATTCCTGGTCTGCACAGGACCATCCCGAAGAGTCATACCATGTGCCTGAGTGTATCATCCTAACACTTCTTGAACTCTGTCAGGCTTGGTGCTGTGACCAGTTCCTGGGGGAGCCTGTTCCAGTGAGAGCTTTTGCCTTCTGCACCTTGCCAATGTATTTTCTATGGCAACAGTGCTGACTTCAGGCATAGGGCAACTTTCAGATGGTTGGTTTGCAGGATATGTGGTGAGAATAAGGAAGATGGGTGAAAATGGAAATAGATTCCTGTGTACATTCACTAAAGCACAGATTTCTGTTGGCAATGCTTGTGAAGGCTTGGCATGTCAATTTTGATATCCCTCGCAGGGGGACAGAGTTTAGTTCACAGATGCAGTACAGGAGCTTGGTGTTTATATGGTATGATGTTTTCAGATGTGGGTCAGAGATTTCTGCTAAGTTTCACCTGTACGCCTTTTCACAGTGAAACTATTTAAATCTGTTTGCTTACAAATTACTTTTTTATGGTGTGTTTGGTCTTTTTCTTTTTAGTTAAATGAGTTTAGTTTAGTTTTACTTAAATGAGTTTAGTTAAATTTAGTTTCCTGCAGCTAAAGCATTCATAACATCTACCTCCCTTTTGTTGTCTTTGTTCTCTAGTAAATTATGAGTTCATGCTGCAGTCTTTACTATAAGCACAAGGATATCTATATATACCAGACTGTCTATGCATAAACTTGATATTTTTGAGATCCTTATCTCTGTCAAATCTGGTTGAACTGTACAGATGTACTAAAAAAGTATTTGTGAGGTACATACATATAGGACAAGATTCTATAATCTTTTTTTTTTTTTACTTAGGAAAACTGGTTAGAGAAGCTATTTTCTATGCATTTCAACATGATGAAAGAGTGGGTAAGATTTTGAAAGAGTTTAAAGCAAAATTTAAATTTCCTCCATCATATAGTTTATAAAAGGCATCCACATGCCTGTCATCTATGGGTCATCTTAGAGATGTTTATGACAGATGAAAAAAATTCAAAACATTGCAACCATATGTCATTATGAGAGGGTTTTGTTTCTTTCCTCTAGATTATGTTTGTTTTAAAATCAATAAATAAAACCACTGTGTCCTGAAGGAGAATTTGCTGTGAGTGAACGGTTTGGGACAGTACGGACATTTTTACTTTGGATGCTTTTCCATTCCCAGCATGGGAATGTAAATATATGTGGAGACCATAAAACAAGATGACAGATTATTAATTTCACCCTTTGCTTCTTTGTGCCCTGCTTTTGATTAGATGAAAGAGACTGGAAGTCTGTTTTATACTGTGTGTTTGTTACCCGAAGGTAAACTTTGGAGAGAGTCTATGTAATTTCCTTGGGTTCTTCCACTTGTGATGATGCCTGCTTTGAAGTGTCATCACTCCTAAATCCAACAGTAGTAGCTTTCCTTGTCCTTTTGCATACAGAAACTAATTTCTCTTCCTAAAGAGGCTCTATCAATTCTTCACTGTCTTATACAAGAACTAAATGTTTTCTCAGATCTCTTTCATTTTCACCACCTAATGACATTTATCAGCCTAGCGGCCATAACAGGGACATTATTTTTCTCTTCTCATTGTTGAAGGCACTGTGAGGGCAACTTTCCCAAAGCTGACTGAGTCCTACTAGAGAGGTAGGACAACCTTTATTGCTAGTGCCTCAGAGACAATAGGAGAAGAAGCGAAGATATCAGAGATTTTAACTGCAGACATAATTACTGGGTCCAAATGAAGGCCAGTTAATGAAGAGGGTTTCTATTTTTATATAGCTTCTATTTTTCTATATTTTCAAATATTTTAACCGTTGACTGTCCACTCCTCTCTTTCTAAATAACACCATCCCAGATTTGTTGAGCTTGTGTCTTTCCCACAAGATGCATCAATCTTCAAGCAGACTAATTGCAAAGTGTTTGCTTATGAGCCAGAGGTAAAAAGTTTTGAAACGTTTACATTATTTTGATAATTCAAATGTCCAGTCTTAGGTGTAAAACACAGAGTCATCACATTTCTGAATTGTGAAGGTGTTGCACCACTTTATCTACAGTTCAGATGAAAATTCTTGATCCAGATGTTTGCAGGGTATGCATACATCACGGTGAGAATCTACCTGTGACTACTGTTAGCACATTTTAAAAAATGACAGCAAAATACTTTCTTCACATACTTTAACCTTCAATCCTTGTTCACCTCTCCAAGAGTCTCATATGGGCTGAAAGCATCATAGCTCCTTGTTTATTTACAGGATGTACAGATCACAGTTAATGCTGTGGAAATATGGGAAACATGGAGGAAAAGCCTTTGGTTCTTTATTCTATCATGTATTCCTGTCAATATAGGTCTGTTTTGCAGAATCTTCATGTCCAAACAAGCACATTGAATTATGGACCTCACACCACTTTTTTTCTGAGTATTTCAGAACTTCAAAAAAAAACCCAACCAACTTCCTTTCAAGGAAGTTGTTTCTCATACTGCAATGAATATAAATATTTAGTTCAGTTTCATACCAGAAGTTTTGATTCAATTGTTTATATTGGCAACCTCACAGATGATTTTGTATTTGAGAAGGTAGTGATCTTGAACAGGCTTTCTCTGCTTGCTGTATTAGGCATTGCACTCAGAGCCTGAGCAGCTTGTGTTTTAGCACGTGCACCCACTGTATGTGAAACTGTGGGTGTGTGCCATGCACCAGTGGGTGTTGTGACAGAGGGAACTGTCTTGTATATTGGGAGAAGATACATGATTCTGCTTGTTATACAGCAAGGTCACTGTGGCCCCTTGGGAGGGGAAGAGGAACCTCTCAGTGAAGAGAATTTGTGCAGTATGCAGTGGGAAAAACCTCCCTGGGATCTGTCTGATACTGCGCAAATATGGGGCTCCCAGCATGTGAAGGGGTGTAAGAGTTATTATCTCTAGTATTCTTATTACTCATCTGATTATTGTAGCTGTTTTATTAAGCCAAGTTTTGTTGGGCCTTTCTTCTTTAGATCCAGAAAGCACCCTGCACCACCTCACTCTCCCTCCACATTCCCTTGCCACATGCAAAAATCACATTTACCACATATATATTTGCTGCCTCTCTGCTGTACTGGAAGTTCAGAATGATGTTATGAACAAAAAAGTGCGTATTTTCCCATTTCCTATTTTTCAGAATCACTCAGAATTGGTTAGCTTTCCTAGAATCCTTTCTTTGAGTAATTTCTGGGGAAAAGATTTGATAATTCATCACTAAGTCTGACTTTTTATTTTCTGTCCCCGTGTATCATGTTTTAGCAGCGCTCTCCAAGTTTTCCTTTCACAGAATCACAGAATCACAGAATATTATGAGTTGGAAGGGACCCACAAGGATCATCTAGTCCAACTCACCATCTTTCATTAGCTATAGTATACCCAGCAAAAACTTCCTGAACTATTTGCCCTTAATCCAGCCATGTGTTTAATGTTAAACCTTCAACTAATCCCAGCAAAATAAATGGAACTATTAATGAATTCAAACATATTTCCAGGTGAAAGCTGCTATAAATTATCCTATTACTATTGTCCCAAGCTACTTGGTTGTGCAAGCAAAGCACTATAATGAGCCAGCCCTTCAAAGTAAAATTTTATTCACAAAATATTTTAAAGATTAGCTAAAAGGAGTGCCAAAAAAAGCTTTTGAAAGCAAGATCAATAAAGAGAAAGAAGGACCTAAGAGGCACATTTTAGATATGAATACAGATGAGAAGTTTTAGGTATTAATGAATTGATCTGAAAAGGGATCTATATCCCATAACATTTTTTCTTAACATAACCTCCCCCATATTCCAGATTAAATTCTTCTATTTAAATTAAATAAACTTCTATTTATCACACTTAAGTGAGTTTAACAGGTGACAAGTGGGAAAACCACCACATTGTGACAGGCCCAGAGGCCTTAGCATTGACTACCTCAGAAGAGGGTACTTCAAGGACTCCAAGAGGCATTGATGGGGTTTTGGTGTCCCTACTGTAAGTACAGAGAAGATCAAGCAATTAGGTTCAGATTGAATGTTAGGAAGAGGTTTTTCACAGAGAGAGCGATTGCGCATTGGAATGGACTGCCCAGGGAGGTGGTGGAGTCGCCGTCCCTGGAGGTGTTTAAGAGAAGACTGGATGAGGAGCTTAGTGACATGGTCTAGCGGTGGGTGTAGGGCCGGATGGTCCTGTGGGTCTCTCCTGGCTTGGAGTGGCCTATGCGCCTCTGAAGGATCTAGGTTATGTTTACCACTCTGGGATGTGTGTTCGGTCTCTGTACGGGCGTCAGATGGTGAGTTGGACTAGATGATCCTTCTGGGTCCCTTCCAACTCACAGTATTCTCTGATTCTGTGATTCTGTGATACTCTGCCTGACCTCTTAGAAGATCCCGTCACTGTGAAATTGCTGCAAGTCAAGGCCCAGAAAGTGCCAATTGATATTTGAACAGTGCACCAACGGCAATATTGCACCAACCAAGACTCCCTAATTCCCATTCATGAGCTAATTCTTTGATTGGAGAGCCAAGGAGTGATCAGCAGGACCCGCTCACCCTTTATCAGCCCCATATGGCCAGTGCAAAAGTCTAATGAAGAGTGGAGGCTGACAGTGGACTATTGTGGTCTGAATGAAGTCACGTCACCTCTGAGTGCTGCTGTGCCAGAACTTCAACGTGAGCTGGACTCAAAAGCAGCCAAGTGGTTCTATGGCTGATATCGCTAATGTGCTCTTCTCAGTCCCTTTGGCAACAGAGTGCAGGCCACAGTTTCCCTTCACTGAAGGGGTGTCTAGTATACCTGGAATTGACTGCCACAGAGTTGGAAACACAGTCCAACCATCTGCCATGGGCTAATCCAGACAGCAGTGGAAAGAAGGAAAGTTCCAGGACACCTCCAATACATTGACATCATTGTGTGGGGCAAGACAGCAAAAGTAGTTTTTGAGGAAGAGAGGAAAAGAATCCAAATCCTTCTGAAAGCAGGTTTAACCATAAAACAAAGTAAGGTAAAGGGGCCTGGACAGGACATCCAGTTCTTGGGAATAAAATGGCAGGATGGATGCTGTCATGTGCCAATGAATGTGGTGAACCAAATAACAACTATGTCCCCACCTGTTAACTAGAAAGATACACAAGAGATTTTATTGGGTCTATCAGTGATGGAGTTCATTTCCCCAAAGCAGCTCTCACAGTGCTATGCTTTGCATTGATAGCTGGAATGGTGTTAATAACGCACCAGTGCTCTGACTACTTCCAAGCACAGCAACAGTACTGTAATGTTCCTTCCCCAGTTGAAGGCGAGATCCTGTGACACAAATAGGCTGGCTGACCTAAATTGACCAAAGGGATATTCCATACCATATGATGTAAGCTCAGATATAAAATCTAATGAAAGGAGCAGGAAAGGGGGACATTCATTGTTTCCAATTGACTGCCTGCTAAGAAACCACTAAGCGTGCTGAAGCCCTGCTTTTCAGGGTGTGGCCGGCCATTACTGCTGCTGAGAAGTAGAGAATGAACTTGCTATTTTTTACTTTGTTTCTGCATGTGCAAGCTTTGCTGTTGCTTTAGTAAACTGCCTTATCCCAACTCATCAGTTTTTTAGCATCTTATTCTCTCTCTCATGCCTGGCTGAGAAGGGGAGGTATAGAGAAACTCCATGGGCACTTGGCATCCAGCCAAGGTTAACCTATTACACTACAGTTATACCCCCTCATTTGCGAGGAACGGGTCAGGTCATAGGCCTCGTAAAAAGCCAAACTCGCAAAGACGCTCAGGTCATTAATATGGGTGCAGGCCATGCCCATTGCTCCACCCCCTGGCACTCCTGAGTGCTGCGGACAATTTTCTGCTTCTCCCAGAGCAAAGGGAACCATTTCTGAGACCCCTATGACTCGGGAGACACGCCCCTCCCCAGGCGTCTCTGGGCTGCTGCGACTGTGTGCCCACAGCCCAAACCCTATGCCGCTGCTCGCTTCCCCCTGACCTTGGCGCTCCCGCCCAGGTGCCCCAGCCCCACGGCCTGCGGATTCTTGGGGGGGAGGGGTGTGTCTCCCAAGTCAGAGGGGGCTCGGAAACCTGGGTGCTGCCGCCACTCCTCATACTCACCGTTCCTTCACGGCGAGGAAGGGGTGTCCCCTGGGGAGGGGGTCGGGTCGGTATTGGAGTTTCCTTCCCTTTAACATCCACCAGTCCCGGGAGAGGCAGTGCTGACTGTGCGGTCCCAGAGGGCAGGGGAACAGAAGCCTCCTCCTGGCGCAGAGACAGCTGCCCCCTCCCAGCACACAGCACTTGCCCAACCTCGCTTGCCTCACTTTCCTGGGGCAGTTTCCCAGGTCCGGGACAGGGGCATGGTGCCGCCATTGCAAGACCCCTCCCCGCAGGGTGGGGTGAGTCCTGCCCCACAGGCACTGCGGCATCGCACCTTGGCAGAGCAGAGGCGCTGCGCGTGCGTTGGCCGGCTAAACTTGCAAATTGTTGAATCAATACTGTGAGAAAATTGCCTCGCAAATGGGCAGGGTCATAATGCAGAGGTCGCAATGCACTGGGGATTCACTGTAACACATTTTCTGTGAAGTATACCGTTTCAGGCTTGTGTGTAGGTAAAGGTTTAACATAGAACCATAGAATCACAGAATGGCTTGGTTTGGAATGGGCATTAAAAATTATCTAGTTCCAATCCCCTAGCCATGGGGAGGGACTACACACTACCTTCTACTATACACAAGGTTGTTCAAAGCCCCACCCAGCCTGGTGTTGAACACTTTCAGGCATAAATCACCCACAACTTCTCTGGGCAAGTGCTCCAGTGCTTCACCACCCTCATAGTAAATAATTTCTTCCTAATATCAATCTAAACCCACTCTCTTTGTCAGGTTAAAGCCGTTCTCTCTTGTCCTGTCATTATACATGCTTGTAAAAATCTCCTCTCTAGCATTATTGTACATTTATGGTGAGCTGTGTGAAGAACTAGATAAAGGGCAGGCAAGGCTGTAGTGAATCCGGCTACATTTGCCTGGTGACTGGTCACCAGCAGCATTCCTTAGGGTTCAGTACTAGGATCAGTTTTGTTCAACGTCAGTATCAACTATCTGGACGTAAGAATTGAATTCACCAGAAACAAGTTTGCTGATGTGTCTAAACTAGGAGGAGCTGTTAACTCTCTCTCAGAGAGATAAGAAAACTTACAGAGGGATCTAGATCTAGATTGAAGCATTAGGCAATAATTAATAGGATAAAATTTAACAGGTACAAAAGTTGGATTCTGCACCTGAGATGGAGTACCACCAGTTACAAGCATGGAGTAGCTGAGGACCCATGCAGACAGCAGTCTGGAGGTACTAATGGTGAGCAGGCTCAATATAATCAGTTGTGAATTTTATTACACCTTATTACAAGTTATTGCAGCGAGCAGATGACACGGGCTCCACACCAGGCTGAAGGAATAGAAACCCTTTATTGCCTCACATGCAGACTTTTCTAACAAGCAGCGCTCATTACACCAAAGGGCCCTAAACTTTCACACTGTGCTGGGCGTGCAGGCACCCAGTTCCCACAGCTTCCCAGGTGCCTCCTGTTGCCTCCTCACAGCTATGGCCGTCCCGTTTTCTTGTTTATTAAAAGTCCTTTGCTGTTTGCCATTCATGCTTCCCATGGCTCGAAACACGAGGTGCAGCTTTTAGCTCTTTGTCTAGTTATCTAGTTCAAGCTGCCATCAGGGGTCCTTACATGAAGTACTGATGGATTTGAAAAACAGTCTTTTGTTGCCATAGCACTTCAACTGGTTTGATGAAAACAGAATTCTTATAAATTTTTCTTACAAATCTCTCTTATATGTTTCATGCATATGAATAGCTTGTCACAACTACACAAAATTCCTTATAAATTTTGTTAAGTAGAATTTTTTTAATGACTGTGACCAATGTCTCTGAAATGGCAAATTACTTATTTTTGAAGTATGAACTCTAATCTTAACAACCTTTCATGAAAAAGTTTTTAGTAATAATAAAGAATAAGTGGGCATTATCTCCTTTATCTCTTGTATCTAAAGATATTTTGCAGGTCTTATAAACAGCCTAAGAAAATTCTTGCAAATATAAACATTTTTATGTTATGAGCTACCTTTGTTCTGTAACATTTTTCTGACTGAAGCTGATTCTAATAAATTTTAATAGTTGATTTTTGAGAAGCAGGCAGTGTCAGGCAGCAGTAAAAATAAATAATGTACTGTTTGATTCAAATTCTAACTATCTGGATGCAGACTGTTCCCAAATTCTTGTCATAAGTAACACCATCCAAAAGTACTGGTCCTTGCCTCTAGTCACATTATAAGTGCTTTGGATGGTATTTCAGTGAACAGTGGTGACTCATTTCAACATAGAGTCATCAGCTGGACCTGTAATTCAGACTTCAGGAAAGCATTACACAGATGCCAAAGCCACATGTTTATTTGATTTATTTATATTTGGAGAGAAGACTTCTTTGGAACCCCTCTCAGAGCCTGAGGGTTCCTCTTCTCTGTTTTCTCCCCTGCATCCTTGCGGCCCTTGTGGTCCTTTTGGACAAGAGGAATGGGACACACCTTTCTGAGCTGCCAAACACTTGTTAGCCTGGAGTCAGACTCCCTACTGTCCACAGATAAGCATGAGAAATATGGAAATATGACCCAACAGATTTAAGTACCTTTGTGAACTTTCCTTATAAAATATGGCAAAATACCTACAAATGGAAATGATCTTTCTTTTTTTAGCTTCTGGACTGCATTAAGTGCATGAATGTACAGTTTCTTCTTTTCTGTAGGGTACCGGTGGCATGATTTTTATCACTGTGATGGTCATGCATGAGTATTATTACACCTGGATGAGGGTGATAGGTATATTGGAGATGTGCATATTTTCTCTATGCCTCCTTTTATACTGCTAATGAAATGAGATTATTCCCTCTCCAGTTTCTATATAATTTCATTTATAAATGTTGGTGCAATGCATTTGGAAAGCTGCCGTTCTGTGTCACATTATGACAACCTAGCCATGAAGGGATGAGACCTCATATCCAGCATTGCAAGCCACCTAGGCTCTACCAATTTTCTTTCAAACTGTTGTGAATACTGTATATGTGGCAGCCAGTTGTTGGCACCCACACATACACAGATTTATCCACGCACACAGATTTAGCAGCTCAGGTATGAAAATAATTTCCAGTAGAAACAATACGTCTAATGAAAAGAGATATGAGACTTGTAAGGACCAATGGATTCATTGGTAACTAAGTATATTATGAGAGCAGTTTAGACTGAGAAGGATACTAGAAAAGACTTTGATCTTGAGCATGTGTACCATCAGGCAGGCACATTTTCCTCTTGCCCACTGAGAACTCAAATAAGATTTGTCAAATACCACACTTTCGATTATGAACACAGGAATTGTAACCTTGGTAGAGCAGTGAACTTGTCCTCTGACTGAGTTGTACTCAGTCATTATGCAAAAAAAATGTAGGCAATATTTTTTTTGCTGAGGCAAGGGGCAGCAGACTTACCGTCTATTCAAAGTTAATTTTTTTGAATTGTTCTATTTGTACAGAGCCAAAAACTTACATGATACACTCCAAAAATTACAGATGGCCCTACATAATTTTAGAAGTGCAAAAAAGTACATGACACAATGTCTTACTCAAAAATTGCTTCCTAATTAAGACATGCAGTAAGATTACTGTTTAGTTAAGTTTCAGGTGTCCTAGCAACCTGTTTCTATTATGCATATATCTCACATCTGAATTGACTTGAATGTAGATGGAAATTTGGAAACATGGAATTTCTTAGAATACTGTTTGTCAGTTCAAATTATTATAATGATATCATTCAGGGCAGACTCAACCAGGGAGTATTAAAGTCTCTAAGGAATAACAGCCTTCTATTTTCTAGCTAAATCAGTTCTAACTAAAATTTATTTCAATTGAAAGAAAAAAAATTAAACACATTTAGGAAATTAATTAATAATTAATGGGAGCATTGATAGGATCAATTAAGACACTTTTAGTTCTCTAATTAAGTTATTCCGTAAAATTTTGATAAATATCAGGTTGTCCTGGGTCAATTAAGATGAAGTATGAATTAAATTTAGAAATACTTGAATAATATATATATCTGGAGAGAAATAGGGACTTTACTGGGAGGAAGGAAAAAAAATTAATATAACAAATACATATATATATTTGAACAACAACAATAACAATATAAAAAACCCAAGGGAACAATGGCAACTGTAGACAAATGGGAAATAAACAAGCACGGGGGGGGGTGTCTAGTTCAAGGGAAAAAACCAGGACACCTCCAGGATTTCAGGGACAGGAGAATAGGGTTCAGGGTAGGCAAACCAGTGGAGTAACAGCCAGTGATCCTTTCCTGAAATGTCCAAGGGGCCACAGGGACATCCAGCATTTGGCAGGGGAAAAACTGTGCTGAGATGAGGAGTCAAAGGTCCACGTTGCCCTGGGCAAAATGGCAGCAGTAGAGATCAGAGGTGAAAAGAAGGCATCTTCAGTCCAGAAAGTCCATAAACCTCCCTCCTGTGAGCCCAGCAGCTGCAGTTATAGGGCCTCAGGCCCCTCCCATGTCACATGCCTTGTGGGCATTGTCTTCACATGCCATTGGCTGTCAGTGAGCCTGGCCTGACCCTCAGGCCCCTCCCCTCACCCTCAGGCCCCTCCCCTCATCACATGCCTTGCCAGGGAGGGAAGATAAGACGCAGGATCCTTTGTTGTTTGTCAGGTTAAAAGGGAGAAAACCCCTCCCCTGCCCACAGTCCTTTCAGGGGAGGGAAAGGGAGATAAGAAGAGATACCTATTGTCTGTTCCAGTAAAAAAGAGAAAAGTTTTACAATAGAACAAAAGAACATGACACAGGTGAAATGAATGTCATTTACCTCATTCTAGTTAAATGTTGGGATTTTACTTTAAATGAGTCATATAAACTTCTTGCAACAATTTAGATAAGGTAAGATAAACTCTTGAGGTCACCTGTTTTTTCAATTGCTATTTACAAGAAGGTTCAGATAGTCTCTTGAACTAGACATATAATCTCTAGATTACTGAAAACAGGCAAAATAAATTTGACTATTAAGACTCCATGAGGAGCTCAGTGACATGGTCTAGTAGGTGGGGGGTTGGACTGGATGGTCCTGTGGGTAGTGCCATGGTTTAGAGAATGGGTTGGTGTTGGGTTACAGGTTGGACTTGATAATCTCCAAGGCCTCTTCCAACCTTGCTAATACTGTGATACTGTTAGAATGGGTCTACAGAGTCTTAATGACAAAGCTTTATGGATTGAAAGATATAGGACATTTTTTACAACAAGATAAAAATTCCTATATTTTTATTTTGACTTTATTTTAATTTTTGCAAAATGGTAGCTATGATGCTTTGAACTTGATGACCTCAGAGGACTTTTTCAAACTAGTTGATTCTGTTATTCTGTGTGATTCTATACAGAAAAAATATTTAGTCCATTTTTCTTAGTAGGAATAGCATACATTTTCAAGTTTTACGTATACAATTATAACATCAGAGAATTTAATTTGGACAGTATCTTAAAAAAGAAACTCAAACATATTATGCACTTAATAAAAGTAAAAGAATAAAAATATTTTTGTATTAGGTGTATCTTTAATTAAGCTGTAGAAATAATGATATTTCACAGAAAGTGATACATTATATACTCTAAAACATTCTCTTAACATCTGCTGAAGGTAAGACCTGAAAATTATTATAAAGATAACATGTTATTTTATTTTTATTTTATTTTTCAAAAGCAGAAAGCATATCTCTAGTGTCTTACTGATAGACTGCAATGGAACTTCATCTTCACATGCAATATGCATTATTTTGCTATTAATGACAGTAAATAACAAGCAGTGATTAATGGCTGAAAATATAAGGCAACGGAAACATTTGCATTGGCTACATAGGAAACAAGCCTTGGAGCCATAAATGCTGAAAAGTGGTCATTAGCTAACAGGTACACCCATATTACTCAACAGGATCACAAAACACATGAAATTGCTTGCCTCATATCTCAATTTTCTGCTTGAATGAGAGCATGATTGCTGGCCAGGGAGATATGACTTACCGAGGTCCTTAGTGTTTTGGGGATATCAGGTCTTTTTCCTCTGTCCTGTCATACAGCAGGAAGCAAAAATAAGGCTGCACAGATACTTGTGCATCTCTCTTGGCTCTGTGGATGGAGCAAGTGCTGTTGCCCTGCAAGTTAAAGGCAAGGGATGTCTTGTGCCCCAGGTCTCTAAGACACCAGAAATGACAATGAAATAAGGCATTTTGGTTTTTGGGTTTTTTTTTTCCTGCAGGTGAAATTTGTCTTACTTAGCATTAGCCCTTTGTGAATTGGCAGCTAATATAAACCTGTTGTTTAGATTAATATGTAATTAATTTGTAATAAATTTGTAATTGTGGCACTCCTAGAAGTTGTTTATCCATACAGAGAAAATAATTTAAGGCAGATGGGATGAATCTCCTTGGGAAGGTAACCCTCTCCCTCTGCTGATGATAAGGGGCCCAGACTGATAGTTTAGAGCAGAGATATAAATTTAAGCATGCTGATTTAGGTAAGACATACCCTGTTATTGTATTTTGTGTGACTGAATGTGAAAGGTTTCACCTTCAAGCCTCTATCAAGGGTGTCAGGAGTACAGGAATTGTAGACTCAGGTTTGTCAACAACACAAGAATTTTTGGTTTTAGATTTTATCTTCTTTGCAGTGAATGAATAGTAACTTTTAAAAGTGAAATATGCTTAAGTGTGCCAGCCAGTGGAGAGCTACCTCAGTGCTAGAGCCACTGGAGAAAATTTGCTCATCTCTTCTGCAGGTGCCCCTTGACCCGTTGAGCAGACATGAATTATCATCTTGTCTGTGCTGAAGCTGCTCATCTTTCTGACAGGAAAATGACACAAAGACAAGCTTTGTTCTCCCATTCTTTTAGAAGTACATTGCATCTTCTTTTTCCATTCTGCTTTTCTTCACACCCTCTGATACATACAATGGCATCTTAAATGCATATTGATTGTTGAAATTTCCTCATAGCATATAAAATAGCTAAACTTAAGAGATTAGAAGAATTGACTCAGTATGTGATGTATTTAACTTAGTTAGAACTTAGTTAGAAAAATCGGGGGGGGG
>WEKX01006522.1:34260-63094 GCA_013390025.1 Pitta sordida | reverse complement strand
GGGGGGGGGGGGGGGAAATAATCAACAATTCTGTATGTTACACATAATGCCATGGCTACTTGGAATCAGAACTCAATCTTAAAGACTTAGTAGTGAGGAATGGTGGCAGAAACTTTAAAAGAATGTCCAATATCTTGTCTTTCAAGATAACCAAAGAGGTTGCTCATTTGTCCTGTGTATTTCTTTATCTACAAGCGTGGCACAGGGAGCTTTCCAAAATATATGTCAAGGAAATTCATGGAAAGGGCATAAGAGATTTTTTATTCACATTTTCATTCATAGTACATCAAAGACTAAAAGAAGGTGAACTTCTTCTGTGTGAGAAGTAGAGTGATAAAAAATACGTCCAGCCTGGCAGCAATGAGTTCTCTAGAAAATGTTGAAATATCATACTGTTGGATAACCTCAAGATCCCTAATGATATTCTTATCCACAGCCACATATTGATCTACAGTAATCCCTCAGCAATTTGCAGCTCAAATTTCACAGCTTCAATTCATCACAGGTTTTTTTCCCCTGCAAAGACATTTTTGTCTTCCCTTGGTTGTTTGCAGGGTTTTTCTATGTCACCTGAGCCCTGGACGGCCGCGCATGCACAGTGAGTGCCTTTACTGCACTGGGAGGCAGGGCTGGCTCACCCCCATGAGCCAGGAGTGGCCACCACTGTAAGCCCAAGGAGGGAGAGGGAGCCCATGGGAGGGGAACCCACAGCGGCTTCCTGAGCCATGGGCTACTGCTGCCCCTCCCCCTTGGGCTGCCCAAGATGTGGGAAGTGAGGGCACCCTTGTTGAGGGGGTGGGGCAGTGGGCACGGTTTCATTTACACATGTATTTTGTGCTTCTTCGTGGAACTTGCCTATAACTGGAACTTTCCAGAGCAGCCCTCCCCCCCACACCCAAAATTTGAGGAACTACTGTATTTATTCCACACTTATTGCTGAGTCTTGCACATCTTTTTGCAGGTTGCTTCATCCTTAGGAGTCACAGTGAAGTGAGGACTTTACTCAGAGCACCTCTCTCTAAACTAGCACTTATGTCCCTGCAGACATCTGGAAACACACAATATGCAAGGCTGTCAGTAATTGGCAGCTTGGCAAGATGAATTTTTTGTCAGTTTGTATGCCCCTGCTTATACTGGGCTAAATGCTTACTTTCTGCCATATCTACAAGTCAACATATGGTCAGCAAATGGAAACTGTGGGAAACTCAGACTTGTTTTGCACCACTTGTCGCTCTTCTTGGAGGAGAAAGTGAGAAGACTCATAATACAATATTTTTTATCCCTCTGTACTTTCCAAGAGGTCATATGATGGGTTTGGAACTGTAAGCTCCTAGTCTGAGGAACAATTCAGAAGAAAAATATTAGAAACCCCCCCCTATCATTTTATGAAAAGAAACATACTTTCCTACTGATTTCCCATTCTCACCAGCATCTGCAAGTTGGGATTTTATGAGGTATTAAATTGGAAAGAAAAAAAATGAGAAATGTATCTGACACAAACGTGCTCTTCCAGAAATGAAGGGCAAAGTTTTGATACTGAAAAATTGAGCTGCTAAATCAACACTTAAACAACAGCAGTTTGGGGGAAATATATTCACCTCTTATCACAGAATCACAGAATCAGTAAGGTTGGAAAACACCATAGGAGGTCATCAGGTCCAACCTATCACCTATTACCCAACCTAGCCAAACCTGTTACCTAACCTGTTGCCATCCTGCTACCAACACACCATCTTACCTATAGCACACTACCCTAATATCTAGGTCATCACCACCAAGTACATCATCCAATCTGTTCTTAAACATCTCTAGGGATGGTGACTCCACCTCCTCCTTGGGCAGCACACTCCAGTGAGAGATTACCCTCTCTGTGAAAAAGTTCTTTCTAATGTCCAGTCTAAATCTCCCCTGACACAGTTTAAGACTGTGTCCTCTTGTTCTATCACTGGTAACCAGAGAGAAGAGACTGACACCCAGCTGGCTGCAACTTCCTTTCAGGTAGTTTGACTCCACCT
Source organism: Pitta sordida (assembly GCA_013390025.1). Lineage (NCBI taxonomy): Eukaryota > Metazoa > Chordata > Aves > Passeriformes > Pittidae > Pitta > Pitta sordida. The sequence continues at coordinate 61,079 of WEKX01006522.1, read as the reverse complement.
CCTCCTTGGGCAGCACACCCTCTCTGTGAAAAAGTTCTTTCTAATGTCCAGTCTAAATCTCCCCTGACACAGTTTAAGACTGTGTCCTCTTGTTCTATCACTGGTAACCAGAGAGAAGAGACTGACACCCAGCTGGCTGCAACTTCCTTTCAGGTAGTTGTAGAGAGTGATAAGGTCTCCCCTCAGCCTCCTCTTCTCCAGACTGCACAACCCCAGCTCTCTCAGTCGCTCTTCATAGGGCTTGTGTTCCAGCCCCTTCACCATCCTTGTCGCCCTTCTCTGGACACGCTCAAGGATCTCAACATCCCTCTTAAACTGAGGGATCTTACTTTGAAAAGGAACATTTTTATGTCATCACTGCTACTGCTCCCAGAAAAAAAATAGAAAAGATAAAAAAAGAAGAGAAGAAAATGAAGAAAAAAGAGGAGGTTTATCAGATTATGTCTCTGTTGCAGAAAAAGAAATAAAATTAGACTTGGCTGGAACACCAGTGTCATATTTTCCAAACTTGAAATGTTACATCGACTATCTTTTCAGAAGGTGTTATTACCAGTACAGCAAAATCTGACTCATATCTTGGTCTTTTGTGTAAACATGGCTGATTGCAGTTTCCATCAAGAATAACCTTTATGAGTCTCCATTTGGGTTATCTAACAACACAATCTCATTAGCTCACCTTGGAAAGTTCCCAGCTTCAAGCTCTTGTGCCTAGGCACCTGTAGACATTTCTGGAGATGCATTTGGACTGTACTTTGTAGATGTGTAAAATCAAAGAAAAAGGAAACTTTTTACTGCTTGAATAAGCTACATGTGAGTTAAATGCTTTCCTGTCTCATTTTACCCTTAAATTACAGCATAAATCACAGCAAGAATGGGCTTATAGCCTCCAAAAGTATTGTGAAAACCGATTATATTGTGCTTCCTTCAGGAGGTTGAGTACTGCTTTGATGTGTCTGGAAATTCTAGAAGACTGATCAGCTCTATACCCAGGAGGCTATGCTTTCTATACTCAAGGGTACTCTCCTGGATGCTGGTTGGGCTCCAGAGCATGCTGGTAAGGACAAGGTTTACCAAATTTGTGGTTTCAAGGAGGTGACATTCTTGTTTTGGCTTCTTCCTATGTCAGATCCATACATGACACGTGAATGGAACTGGTAGAGGCTCAGAGAAGATAACTTTAGTCACAGGATGGATGGTGATGGTGCATCCCCTACCCTTCCAGTTGAACCTGGACTTAGCTGCAGAATGGACAAGGTTGTCACCATTGTTGAGGGGGTGCATTTTGGCTGGAGGTGACTCTTAATGTGGGATGATGATCAAGAGAAGGATGATAATAATACTAATAATATTTTTTGTGACAAAACCAAGTGTGGAACAAGAAGGTGCCATTGCCTCAACTCTCACAGTATCACAGAGTCACAGTATAGATAAGGCTGGAAAGGACCTTGAAGATCACCTAGTCCAACCTATAATCCAACTAACTTATCATCTACATCTAGATCATATCACTCAGCACCTCATCCAACCTCCCCTTGAACATGTCCAGGGCTGGCGACTCAACCACCTCTGCGGGCAACATATTCCACATCCGAATCACTCTTCCAGTAAAAAAACCTTTTCCTAATATCAAGTCTACACTTCCGCTGCTGAAGCTTAAGACTGGACTGCCCAGGGAGGTGGTGGAGTCACCGTCCCTGGAGGTGTTTAAGAGAAGACTCGATGAGGAGCTTAGTGACATGGTCTAGCTGGGGGGTGTAAGGCTGGATGATCCTGGGTCCCTTCTGGCTCAGAGTGGCCTGCTAGACTGTGAGGCAACTAGGTTTGTGTTACCGCTCTGGGATGTGCTTTCGGTCTCTGTACCAGTGTTAGATGGTGAGTTCGACTAGATGATCCTTGTGGGTCCCTTCCAACTCATAATATTCTGTGTGATTCTGTGTGTGCGTGTGACTATGACCTCTCATCCTGTCCCCAGAGACCAAGTAGAAAAGACCAACCCCTGCCTGTCTACAACCTCCTTTTAGGTAGTTATACACAGCAATAAGGTCACCCATGAGCCTCCTCTTTTCTAGGCTAAACAGACCTAGCTCCTTTACCATCCTAGCTGCCCTTCTCTGAACTTGTTCCAGCACCTCGACATCTTTCTTGAACTGAGGGGCCCAGAACTGAATGCAATACTTGAGGTGTGGTCTAACCAGTGCCAAATACAGTGGAAGGATAACCTCTCTTGACCTACTAGCCACTCCATTCTTGATGCAGGCCAGGATGCCATTGGCCCTTTTGGCTGCCTGGGCACACTGCTGGCTCATGTTGAGTTTGCTGTCCACTAATACCCTCAAATCTCTTTCTGCCTCACCACTCTCCAAGCATTCCATTCGCAGCCTATAGTTCTGCTTGGGGTTATTATGACCAAAATGCAGAACCCGACATTTAGACTTACTAAATTTCATTCTATCGGAATCTGCCCATCTCTCTAGTCTGTCCAGGTCTCTCTGCAGGGCCTTCCTACCCTCTAACAGATCAACACGGGCTCCAAACTTGATGTCATGATGATTTATTCATGATGGCCTCAATCCTGTCATCAGTATCATCAATGATGATGTTGAACAGGACTAGACCCAACACCAACCCCTGGGGGACACCACTAGTAACCAGTTGCCAACTAGATGAGACACCATTAACCACCACTCTCTGGGCTCGACCATCCAACTAGTTCCTGACCCAGTAGAGAATAAGACTACTCTAAGCTAATTCTTTCACTTATTGGTGAATGAAGCAGGACTTACCTCTTCAAGGGCAAATCATTGCAACTATTTCAGACAAATGAGAGATGAATCATTACATTGACTACTGAGAGAAAACAAGAAAAACAAGACTGGACAAGACATCTCAACTTTTGTCAAATAAACTAATTAGAATTCTAGTTTAGAGAGAGGAAATGCAATATCTTTTAGTAGTCTAGTATTTGTAAAGCCTTGGACACAGCATGGACTTGCCTCTGTATAGAGCAAAAATTGGATGTATCAAAATAAGGGTTACTGCACAGCAACTTGCTCAATAAAACACCCCCCAACCTCTTGGGAGTGCAACCGGAAGTAACCTTTCTGCATCTGCATTTATTGAAATGGTTGTTTCAGGAAGTGGTGTTCCTGCAACACATTTTTCCCCTCACTAAACTCCATGAACACATTAAAGACAGGATACGTATGCATGCCTAAATGTGTGGCAGTGAGATTGTGTGGTAGCAACAGAATTATTTTTTTATTTTTACTTTAGTGTGGCAGTTACTGAAATGAGAGGATGTTTTAATGTCTTCTATGTAATTTATTTTCTTTTTTTTTTTTCCTGGATTTGAAGCCCCTGGATTTGGGCAAATACTGTGTGCAAAGTCACACCTTTACCTTTCTTACAAAGTCAACTACTTGCAAACACTTTCCAGTAGACCCTGAAAAACAGAACACAGGTCAAGGTGATATGCCATTCCACAGAGAGGTAAGAAACAAGACACTTTTATATTTCCCTATGGATCTCTTTCTTTTTGGTCTCTGTGATTTATGATAATTTGCTCGCAACAGACTTACATACATTAAGTAGTAGGTTTATGGGAAGAAGAATAAAGAGATCTTTGATCTTTCTTGTTTGGTGTTATCATGAGAAGACGTGACACAAGCCTTGCCAATCGCTTAAATCAAAGGCTGATGGAAATGGGATAGTTTTGACCAACCCTGTTGCATCATATACACACACTTTTCTTTGGAACTTTTATTTTTTGTACTTATGGCTGGATGGTCGTAATGGGGCCATTTCTAAGATTTTACACTCTTCCCTTTGCTGTTCAGAGTGCACATTCTTGAGTGGTTTTGGCACAAGGCTGCCAAATCAATGCTCATCTGCTGTTGTCTTTTATTCAAAATCTAACTGAAACAACTGCATATCTGAGAAAAGCATAGTCCCTAAACATATTCTAAAAATAAAGCCAAAAGAGAGATTTTCCTCAAACCTTGAAAAAATTTATTTTCAAGCTGTCAGTTATTACATGGTGATAATACTATTTAGAAAGAACTAAACCTTGTACTGTTTTGTTTTTCATGTTTTGAAGGAAATTAGTAAGAATAGTGAAATGATATGCTACTTCTCAAGTCAAGCTAGAACAAACTGTTTGGATTAAGTTCTTAATGCCATGATTTATAGTGCCTATGCTGGCTGTTCTTTGGGGAACTTCTAAAGGTGTATCTGTAAAAATTGACAAAAAGAACAATTTCCTTTGACCCTGTATGTTCAGTGCACTGGAAGGTTATATGTTTCAGAGCTGTTTCCTCTCAGTGGCTGCCTGTGCTGTTTGTGTACTGTGTGCTGAGACCTGCTGCTCTGCCAGAAGAAAATTCCTTTTTCAGAAGGTAGTTCTGGAACTGGAGGTCCAGCCCTAAGCCAAATGCTCACGAATTAACTTCTCATACAGCTCCATTGCTGCCTTTCTTTGAGCATACCTTTAAGCCTAACGTATGTTAAAAGGTAATTTAGAGGGTTGTTTTAGTTCTTAGTTAATCAAGTGCCCTTCCAGTTTCACTGCTGCTGGAGAAACTTACTTGATGTAAGCATATTACTCAAAAGCTAAGGGAGTGATGCTACTAAATCTTCTCACTGCCTCTATGAGGCAAGGACTTGAATATGATTAAACACCAGCCAGGCATGAAAATGTTTTTCAAATGAAAGGAAAATAATTTGTTGAACTGCAGTCCTCAGTAGTAACCCTGTTGTATGAAAGACTGCCTGTCAAAACCTTCGTCCCATATTGTAGCAGAAGACTGACCTCATAGTGCCAATTTGGCTTCTATCTTAGACATTGTGTTAAAAAGATTCTTTATGAAAATGTTTTTGATTGAAATTTTTCCAATGCACATCCTTATGAAGTAGAAAACATCTAATGATCAGATTGAGCTTCCATTTAGCAGTTATAATTGCTAATACATAAAAGATAATTGTGAATATTTATAAATTTATAGATATTTTTTGCTACTGAGTACTTTTACTAAGTACTGATAATGTGTGCAAATATATGGAAGAAAATTACTTGCATATGACTGCAGGTTGCCCGGGAAAAGAGGCTGACCCCCTCCTGGCCACAACCTCCTCTCAGGTAGTTGTGGAGAGTGATAAGATTACCCCTGACCCTGCTCTTCTCACAGAATCACAGAATATTCTGAGTTGGAAGGGACCCACAAGGATCATCAAGTCCAACTCTTAAACAGCACCACTGCCTCCCTGGTGGGAATCAAACCCCCGGTCTCCCGCATGAGAGACAGGGACACTCACCACTCCAGGCTAAACAACCCCAGCTCCCTTAGTCATTCGTTATAGGATTTGTGCTCCAGTCCCTTCACCATCCTTATTGCCCGTCTTTGAACACACTCGAGCACCTCAGCATCCTTCTTCAATTGAGGGGCCCAGAAGTGGACACAATTTAAGATGTGGCTTCACCAGTGCCGAGTACAGGGGAAGCACTTCCCAGGTCCTGCTGGCCATGCTATTCTTGATCCAGGCAAGGATGCCATTGGCCGTCTTGGTCACCTGAGCACACTGCTGGCTCATGTTCACTTTCCTGTCAATCAGTATCCCCAGATCCCTTTCTGACTGGTCACTCTCCCGCCACTCTGTCCCCAACCTGTAGTGATGTATGAGGTTATTGTGGCCAAAGTGCACTTGTGGCACTTGGTCTTGTTGAACCTCACGCCGTTGGATTCAGCCCATCTCTCCAGACTGTCCAGGTCCCTCTGCAGTGACCTTCTACACTCCAGCAGATCAACACTCCCCTCCCCATCTTGCTAAGGGTGGACTTGATTCTCTCATCAAGATCATCAATAGAGATATTAAATAGGACTGAGTCCAACACTGATCCCAGGGGAACCACTAGTGACTGGCCGCCAGCTGGATGTGACACCATTCACCATCAATCTGTGGGCCAGGGTTTGCAGTTTGGATGATGATGAAACAGGACTAAATTAATGATCTCTGCTGTGTCATGTATTCCCAATGCAATTGATTTATTCAGTGCGTCTTCGGCAGAATTTCTGTATTGAACTTGCAGCAAACATAGTACTGTTTGTAAAAAATTTTAAGCACACTTCAGTAGAACTGGGCAGGGTTTTTTCCTTTTTTTTTTTTTTTCTGTACTTCATGGAAGAGGCTATAGTTTGGTTAATTTGAACCTGTTTAAACGCTGATTTTAAGCACAAATTGAAGGGTCATCTGACCTTACCCTTGGATCTGAGAGCTGGTTTGTCAGAGTAATGACATTTCTGTTGCAACCTACAGAATCACTGAATGTTAGTGACATTTATGCAGGTATGAACTGTTGTAGAAATATTTTGTCTGTGAACTGAATTTTCCTTTTTGGGGGTTTGCCTGTTAAAATAGAAATAGTTTGTGAAGCACAAAATTTAACTTTACTCTCCTCCCACTAGCAAAATTAAAAACATTCTTTTTTTTTTCAACTACTTAAATGCACTTTTACAAGGAAGATAATAGTTTAAAAACTAAAGTATAGTTAAAATAACCATTTAATTTTGTAAATCACCAACACAAACAATAGCTAATTTTCAGCTGGTTATTCTTATTAGATCCAGGCTTTTGAAAGCCTGGAAAGAACTAATAACATTCTATTATAAAGTAGCAGTGTTGTTCAGTTTCTAAAGAAAAAGCATTTCATTAGGATAAAAACTGGGGTATTAATTAACCTTTTTTGATAGTTAGTTTAATTTGTCTTTGATATTCCTTTTTCTATTTATTTTCACAGCCATTACAATTTATATTTAGACTCAGAAGTCTAAATACCCATAAAAAGTAAGAATAAAAAAGCTCTAGAATAGACTGTACCAATAAATTAATCTAAGGCATGTAATGCAAACAAAAGTACAAAGAGCAGAAAATGACTTCTGAAAACTCTCTGATTTATGTGGACTGCTAAGAAAAAAACCTGTGTGATAGCCTGGAAAAATAGGCAACTCTCCCAGTAAAAAAAAATTTCTGACCAGCACTGCAGTATCTTGTCTTACTTTGAGGTGCCTAGCATAGACTGTTGGTCACGAAGCGGTGGTCTATATGCTGGGATGATCCCATTAAAGGTCCATTCCATTTCAGTATGTCACAAAATATGTCTCTACATTTCATAAAATATATGTTTACATTTAATTTTTACTGTCTCTGAAGAACTGGTGTGAAAAAAAACACTACTGTATGCATATTTCTTGCTGATGAAATTGCTGAGTTGAGAATGTAATGCTTAGGTATACTAACGGAAGACATTAAAAAAAGATCATGTTTTTAAATCCTCCAGACACAAATTCTTTCTACAGCCTGGAATCATTTGAAAATGCAAGTTCTTACACACAAACTTTGCATTGTCTTGAATTATTGAAAAGGAAGTTGGTAAAGTTTGCATAGTCACACCATCCATTACTTAATGATTCTACAATATTTTTTGTCTCCGAGTTAATGTGTGATATTTATACAGTCCTAGAGAAGTCACTTAAAAAAAATAAAATTCCTCTCATTATTTCCTTGAGCGGTGATTTGGTAGTTTTGGAAAATAACAAATGTTCTGAACCAGGGTAGACATTTCTGTCCAAGACAACGACTATGACAAAACTGTCAAATGCAACTGTGAGGCTGTTTTCTTCAGGCTAAATGTTACATTTTTACTATGATCCGTTCTCTGAAACCCTGACATCCACTGCATTAAAGTCATGTCCTTTTCACTTGAACTGTGAAATACCAAAAGTCAACGTATTGAACTGGAATGCTCACTATATTCACCATTTAAGGCCTTCACGGGGTGTTTATTGCAGATATTTGTATTGGATACTACAGAAAATATTCTCTTTTCTTCCATCTGGGAATCGCAGATGTTGCCTTTCAATGTACCAATCTGCTTTTGGGAAATAAGAAAACAGAACATTTCTGGCTTTATGAGAGAGAGAAGAGTTTTCCAGTAAATGAACAGCACACTGGAAAAAACCCCTAGTATTTCACATTTTCAATGGATAAGCAGCAAGCTGTTTGCAAAATTACAGCTGAAATTCACAGAATGTCTCTAAATCTGTGGAGTGGCTGTTTGCCCAAAGCCATGTTGATGTAATGCCACATGCCAGAGTACTTGTATGCTTTGAAATAAAGTCAATTTTCAGCAGAGAGTTTCTTTTTATTTTCCATATTTACTTCCATCCAGTGTAAGCTAAGAGAAAGATGGTCTGAAATTGGTTTGGGAACTTGAACAATTTGAGCACCTCTGAAAAATTGCATTGATCATATGTAATGGAGTTTTATTACTTGTACTTAGAGCCGTAGAAATGTATTTTGGATATCACCTCCTGGTTAAGTGGAAAACTTAATGTTTTATTTTGGGACCAGAAAGGCTTTATTTTGGGATTCACAGATTCACAGAATACTATGAGTTGGAAGGGACCCACAAGGATCATCTAGTCCAACTCACCATCTACAACCCGTACAGAGACCGAACGCACATCCCAGAGCGGTAAACACAAACCTAGTTCCCTCACAGTCTAGCAGGCCACTTCGAGCCAGAAAGACCCTACACCCCCCTAGACCATGTCACTAAGCTCCTCATCGAGTCTTCTCTTAAACACCTCCAGGGACGGTGACTCCACCACCTCCCTGGGCAGTCCATTCAAATGTGCAATCACTCTCTCTGTGAAAAACTGCTTCCTAACATTAAGTTTAAACCTCCCCTGGCATAGCTTGAGGCCGTGCCCTCTAGTCCTGGTGTCATCGGCCTGAAAGAAGAGGTCCACACCCACCTGGCAGCAACCACCCCACAGGTAGTTGTAAACAGCAATCAGGTCACCCCTGAGCCTCCTCTTCTCCGGACTGAACAACCCCAGTTCCCGTAGCCGCTCCCCATAGGGCTTGCCCTCCAGTCCCTTCACCATCCTTGTCACCCTGCTCTGGACCCTTTTGAGCAGCTCAACATCCTTCTTAAACTGGGAAGACCAGAACTGGACACAGTACTCAAGATGTGGTCTGACCAGCGCCAAGAACAGGGGAAGGACAACCTCCCTGGACCGACTGACCACACTGTTCCTGATGCAGGCCAGGATGCCATTGGCCTTCTTTGCCACCAGGGCACACTGTTGGCTCATATTGAGTTTCCTGTCCATCATTACACCTAAGTCCCTCTCCACTTCACTAATCTCAAGCCACTCCTCCCCTAGCCGATAGTAGTGCATGGGGTTATGTCCAAAGTGAAGAACCCGGCACTTAGTCTTGTTAAACCTCATACTGTTGGAGCCTGCCTGTTTCTCCAGCCTGTCAAGGTCCCTCTGAAGGGCCCTCCTACCCTCTGGCAGTTCAACATGTGCCCCCAGCTTGGTATCATCTGCAAACTTGCTGATGGTGGATTCAATTCCCTCATCCATATCATCAATGAAGATGTTGAACAGTGCTGGGCCTAACACTGCCAGCTGGATGTTGCACCATTTACCAGCACCCTCTGAGCTCGTCCTTCCAACCAGTTCATAACCCAGCATAATGTGTTTCCATCCAGTCTGTGCTTTACGAGTTTCTCCTGAAGTTTATTGCAGGAAACCATCTCAAAGGCTTTTCTAAGGTCCAAATACACAACATCCACAGGATTAATATAATATAGCTGAAGATACCATTTAACAACATTGTTAAAAGTCCTTGACACATATCTTCTGTGAGACTGTCCTTGACAGCTGTCAAAGGATTTTCCTGTTGCACCTGGAAATGAGTCGAAATAATCTCATTGATTTCGCTAGGTTTTGCTGGTTGACTTCTTCCAGGCTGATGACACCAGAACGAGAGGGCACGGCCTCAAGCTACGCCAGGGGAGGTTTAAACTTAACGTTAGGAAGCGGTTTTTCACAGAGAGAGTGATTGTACATTGGAACGGACTGCCCAGGGAGGTGGTGGAGTCACCATCCCTGGAGGTGTTTAAGAGAAGACTCGATAAGGAGCTTAGTGACATGGTCCAGCTAGGGGTTGTAGGGCTGGATGATCCTGGGTCCCTTCCGGCTCAGAGTGGCCTGCTAGACTGTGAGGCAACTAGGTTTGTGTTACCGCTCTGGGATGTGCTTTTGGTCTCTGTACGAGTGTTAGATGGTGAGTTGGACTAGATGATCCTTGTGGGTCCCTTCCAACTCATAATATTCTGTGAATCTGTGACTCCACTAATGTGTTATTCAGTACGTGCTTACTTCTGTTCCTTGACACATGCTTTAACTTTTCTCTATCACTCCTATACAACAGATAAACAAGAAAGGGGTCTTAAAACAATGTGGCAAGCTAGGAACAGAAATGAATCATTCAATGACCTATCATTCAGCTGTAGAAATACAGTGATCCCCCATTACACGCGGGCTGTTGGGTCTGGCCCTCTTCACGTGAGTCTTGGAATCCACGAAGGTAGCGAACACACTCACTAGTCAAGCACGCCATGCCCGTAGTCACCCCACTCCCTGAAAAAGGCCTGGAGGATGGTCCTGAGGGTGTGGCTCCCTCTGTAATGCATCATTAAAGCAGAGGAAATGCCTTTTGCCACCTCCTAGCTCAAGGAAGGGAGCTTTTCTGAGTACAGAAACCGGCACAGCTGGTAGCCAGGAAGCCAGAACCTCTCCCACCCCCGAAAACCGAATGGGAGCCTAGTCTTCTGCCGCTGTCCTTTCTCTGCCATGTCTCTGCTGGGTTTTTTAATGGGGGTTTTTATCGGAGTTTCTGGTTGTTGCTGTTTGTCTCTTGTGTTCAAACACTGTGCAGGCAGCACGCCTCTCCAGAGCAGGACTCTGGGGTAGGAATGAATTCGGTGCTGACCGGGGTGGCGCCGTGGGTACCATGGCACGGTGTGACGGGAGCAACAGATGAACAGGCTGGGACAGTCCCTTCTGTTCAAAGGTGCTGCTTTGTTTGGGGTTTATTTTTCCAGGAATATAACAGCCCTGAGCAAAGCTTTCTGGCAGGATTGTGTGCAAGCAGCCAGGGCTGATCTGGGGTGCAGAGTCAGAGCAGTGGCAGAGATTCACTCCCGGTTCACCGCCTAGCAGCTCAGTCGCATTCCGCACCCACCCCCCTGCAGGATCCTGTCACTGTCCTTTCCCTGCCATGTCTGTGCACGGTTTTATTTGGGTTTCTGGTTACTGCTGTGTGTCTCTTGTGTTCAAACACATAGGAGGTGGCACATGTCTCCAGAGCAGGGCTCTGGGGGAGGCTTGAGGAATGAGTTCAGTGCTGGCTGGGGTGGCGTCAGTGGGTACCATGGCACTGTGTGACGGGAGCACCAGCTGGACAGGCTGGAACAGTCCCTGCTGTTCAAAGGGGCTGCTTTGTTTGAGGTTTATTTTTCCGGAAGTGTAACAGCCCTGACCAAAGCTTTCCTGACAAGAGTGGGTGCGAGCAGGCAGCACTGATCCGGCCTCCCCGGAATGGGGCAGGTGGCAGCCAGTGTCTGTCTCCCGCTGGGGCTGTCTGCAGGAGTGTGGGTGACCAGTGGCTGTGCAGGGCGAAAGAGCTGGTGGCTCTGTGATCTGCTCTTGCAGCGGCTCCTAAGACATGCAGGGCGGGGATGGACAGGAGCCAGTGCAGCACCAGAGCACAGATGCATCCTGTGCCGGAGTGCCCACAGCCCTGCTTGTCCCTGCGCCTGCTGCCCAGCCCACAGCTCTCCCCTTTCCTCTCATAGCCTCCCTCCACCCCTCCTCTGTCCCACACATCCTACAAGGGAACTTTTTATTTTGGGCAGTGAGGGGAGTTCCAGTGCCACCACTCTGACGTCAGGAGTCCTCATCGCTGGCATTGGGACACACCGGGCTATGTTCCGCCAGTGCCGGCAGAGCTGAAATGCAGTGCCGAGTCAGTGGCTCCTCTCCTGTCCACCTGGGTTTAAATCTCCCATCTGCCACCACCCTGAGGTCGGCTTTGGCAGCAGCAAACATCTGCCGCCATCCCCCGGTTCGCAACCGCGCCACTGTGCCCGGAAGTGCCAGCATGGCTCCAGTCCCCTTGTACCAGCAGCGTGGCAGCGCTCCCGACTTCTTTGGAGATGGGACTAGCTCCTGTTTCTCCTAAATGGTGAGAATGAACCATGTATGGCAAGTCTGGTGGGCGGTGACAGCGGGGGAGACCAATAATGTATTCATAACCTCATCATATATTCACAAGCTGATGGGTTCACGGTACATTCTGCGCATGTGTCGAGGTCACAGAGCTCGCTGAAAAATCACCCACAGCTATTCGGATCCCACAAATTATGGATCGCTACTATGCGGAGGATCACGGTACATTGTGATTGAGCAGAGCAGATTATTTTGAGTAAATGGCTATACCTATGAAAAAGCAACACAGTGGGTCTTTTTTACCACTTTAGAAAAATACTCTAGGTTTTGGGCAGTTCAATAGGATTTTCCCATAAACTTTATTGACAGTTTCCTCTGTAGTGGATGAAGAACCTGGAAATAGCCTTTCATATGGCCAAAAATGAAATATGTCTGTATGTAGATACAGTAGAGTAAAAATACATACATTAAAGATTAAATTTAATTTCTGATGGAAATCTAGCGGCATTTACTTGACATCACTTGGCCTTTACTCCTTGAAGATTGTTAATGATTTCCACAGTGATCAAACATTCAATGGTGGTGCATTGTAGAAGAGAGGGATTGCACAATGCTCTACCAGAAATAAGGCTTTAGCACAGTTTGTGAAAAGACAGTTAAAATTTTTCTGTTCTTGATTGGACAATCCTGGGAGGAAACTGACTAGAAAAGGGAAGAGAAATGCTCTGGAGGATCAGAGGCGATCATAGAATAGTTTGAGTTGGAATAGACATTTATAGGTCATCTTGTCCAATCCCTCTGTACTAAGCAGGGAAATCTTCAACTAGATCATGTTTCTCAGAATCTGTTCCAGCCTGACCATGACTGTTTCCAGGGATGATGCACCTACTACTACTCTGGGCAATGTGTTCCGGAGTTTTACCACCTTTACTGTTCTATTTTATTGCTCTGGGCAACACTGTTCCGGTGTTTTGTCACCTTCTTTACATATAACCTAAATAGATCGTCTTCCACTTTAAAATCATTACCTCTTTTCCTATCACTACATGCCCCTGTCAAAAGACCCTTTCTAACTTTCCTGTAAGCCTCCTTAAGGTACTGGAAGACTGTTACAGGGTCTCCCCACAGCCCTCTTTTCTCCAGACTGAACACCTCAAACTGTCTCAACCTGATTTGATAGGAGTTCCAGCCCTCTGATCATCTTCATGGACTTTACCTGGACTTGCATCAACAGGTGCATGTCCTTCTTATGTTGAGGGCCCCAGTGCTGTACATTGTATCCCAGGTGTTGTAGTGCAAAGTAGAGAGTCAGCATCACCACCCTGGTCTCCCTGGTCATGCTGCTTGAATTGCAGCCCAGAATACAGTTGATTATCTGANTCTTGTGTTCAAACACATAGGAGGTGGCACATGTCTCCAGAGCAGGGCTCTGGGGGAGGCTTGAGGAATGAGTTCAGTGCTGGCTGGGGTGGCGTCAGTGGGTACCATGGCACTGTGTGACGGGAGCACCAGCTGGACAGGCTGGAACAGTCCCTGCTGTTCAAAGGGGCTGCTTTGTTTGAGGTTTATTTTTCCGGAAGTGTAACAGCCCTGACCAAAGCTTTCCTGACAAGAGTGGGTGCGAGCAGGCAGCACTGATCCGGCCTCCCCGGAATGGGGCAGGTGGCAGCCAGTGTCTGTCTCCCGCTGGGGCTGTCTGCAGGAGTGTGGGTGACCAGTGGCTGTGCAGGGCGAAAGAGCTGGTGGCTCTGTGATCTGCTCTTGCAGCGGCTCCTAAGACATGCAGGGCGGGGATGGACAGGAGCCAGTGCAGCACCAGAGCACAGATGCATCCTGTGCCGGAGTGCCCACAGCCCTGCTTGTCCCTGCGCCTGCTGCCCAGCCCACAGCTCTCCCCTTTCCTCTCATAGCCTCCCTCCACCCCTCCTCTGTCCCACACATCCTACAAGGGAACTTTTTATTTTGGGCAGTGAGGGGAGTTCCAGTGCCACCACTCTGACGTCAGGAGTCCTCATCGCTGGCATTGGGACACACCGGGCTATGTTCCGCCAGTGCCGGCAGAGCTGAAATGCAGTGCCGAGTCAGTGGCTCCTCTCCTGTCCACCTGGGTTTAAATCTCCCATCTGCCACCACCCTGAGGTCGGCTTTGGCAGCAGCAAACATCTGCCGCCATCCCCCGGTTCGCAACCGCGCCACTGTGCCCGGAAGTGCCAGCATGGCTCCAGTCCCCTTGTACCAGCAGCGTGGCAGCGCTCCCGACTTCTTTGGAGATGGGACTAGCTCCTGTTTCTCCTAAATGGTGAGAATGAACCATGTATGGCAAGTCTGGTGGGCGGTGACAGCGGGGGAGACCAATAATGTATTCATAACCTCATCATATATTCACAAGCTGATGGGTTCACGGTACATTCTGCGCATGTGTCGAGGTCACAGAGCTCGCTGAAAAATCACCCACAGCTATTCGGATCCCACAAATTATGGATCGCTACTATGCGGAGGATCACGGTACATTGTGATTGAGCAGAGCAGATTATTTTGAGTAAATGGCTATACCTATGAAAAAGCAACACAGTGGGTCTTTTTTACCACTTTAGAAAAATACTCTAGGTTTTGGGCAGTTCAATAGGATTTTCCCATAAACTTTATTGACAGTTTCCTCTGTAGTGGATGAAGAACCTGGAAATAGCCTTTCATATGGCCAAAAATGAAATATGTCTGTATGTAGATACAGTAGAGTAAAAATACATACATTAAAGATTAAATTTAATTTCTGATGGAAATCTAGCGGCATTTACTTGACATCACTTGGCCTTTACTCCTTGAAGATTGTTAATGATTTCCACAGTGATCAAACATTCAATGGTGGTGCATTGTAGAAGAGAGGGATTGCACAATGCTCTACCAGAAATAAGGCTTTAGCACAGTTTGTGAAAAGACAGTTAAAATTTTTCTGTTCTTGATTGGACAATCCTGGGAGGAAACTGACTAGAAAAGGGAAGAGAAATGCTCTGGAGGATCAGAGGCGATCATAGAATAGTTTGAGTTGGAATAGACATTTATAGGTCATCTTGTCCAATCCCTCTGTACTAAGCAGGGAAATCTTCAACTAGATCATGTTTCTCAGAATCTGTTCCAGCCTGACCATGACTGTTTCCAGGGATGATGCACCTACTACTACTCTGGGCAATGTGTTCCGGAGTTTTACCACCTTTACTGTTCTATTTTATTGCTCTGGGCAACACTGTTCCGGTGTTTTGTCACCTTCTTTACATATAACCTAAATAGATCGTCTTCCACTTTAAAATCATTACCTCTTTTCCTATCACTACATGCCCCTGTCAAAAGACCCTTTCTAACTTTCCTGTAAGCCTCCTTAAGGTACTGGAAGACTGTTACAGGGTCTCCCCACAGCCCTCTTTTCTCCAGACTGAACACCTCAAACTGTCTCAACCTGATTTCATAGGAGTTCCAGCCCTCTGATCATCTTCATGGACTTTACCTGGACTTGCATCAACAGGTGCATGTCCTTCTTATGTTGAGGGCCCCAGTGCTGTACATTGTATCCCAGGTGTTGTAGTGCAAAGTAGAGAGTCAGCATCACCACCCTGGTCTCCCTGGTCATGCTGCTTGAATTGCAGCCCAGAATACAGTTGATTATCTGAGATGAAATTATATACTGCTAGCTCATGTCCAGCCTCTCATCCACTAGCACCCCCAAGTCCTTCTTGACAGGGCTGCTCTCAATCTGTTCATCCCCCAGCCTGTATTGATACCAGCAGTTGTTCCTGCCCAGGTGCAAGCACTTCACCTTGCTAAACATCAGGAGATTCCGATGGTCCCACTTCTTGATCTTGTCCTGGTTCCTCTGAATGACATCCCATCCTTCAGGAATCTTCAGGATCTGAAGAAAATCAGCTACTGCAGGAAATGCTCTTGCAGAGTAGTCTGACATATGAGTTTTATGTATCAGAAGGTATATCCATGCTTTATAGTGGTAGATTTGGCAGAGAAAGGGAACGTGACAGTTCACTAAGGTAAAACTTACATTTCACTATGTGAATTGTGTGGACCTAATTCAAATTTCCCACCTCTTTAAAGTAGGCTTCAAAGGACTTCTTGCATGGAGTTATTAAGAGATTTTGGTATAGAATATAATGGATAATTATATTTTGCATAATTACTCCTCTGGAAAAATAGATGGGTTTTTTTGGAACCCATTGAAATAAAAACCTCTTTGTTTGAAGTAATATGGGCTGGGCCTGCATTTTAGTAACTTCTTCTGCGTAAATGAGATTTCTTTTTAAGATTTTCTTTTATTGGCAGTCTTTGATGTTATGATTTATTAAACATCCCATCCAGACCTTCTTGAAGGTAAAACTCAACAAACCTCTAGTCAATCTTAGAATGTTGATGAAGGATTTCTAACTATGAAACCACCTGGATTATAAATTTTCTTTGCGCATAAACAATCAGGAAGATTTGCAGCACTGAGGGTATTAGGCAGGTTTTTTTCTGTATAAATAAGACTGAATATTTCTATCTGGCTATTGGTGATATAGCACAAGAGTTCGGCCTTCTCTGAATTCAGTTTGTATGCATACAAAACACAGTAAATAAAAACTCACTTGAATTGAACCCAGAAAATCACGTTTTTTGTTTCTTAATTCCAGAAATGGCCGATTTTATTTTGTAAAATGGACGGTTTTCAATATTAGAGTCTAGAACTTGATGCATATTGCCTAGTTGCTGCAACTGCTTTTTTTTTAGTACCTAATGAATAGTCAAGGATAAAAAGTTACTGTCTTCTATGTTAGGGTCAGTTCCACAGGGAAATTACATCTGAAAACAAAAAGGAAAACCTCTGCTCTGAAAGGTTTATCAGTCAGATATACCTCTCCCATCCCTTACCCACATGTTTGAATAACAGGATGTGACAGTATCTAGAAATCATGTTTCCAAATTCTCACACACCTGTTGAACCATTTTTAACTTATGTTAATGTTTATTCCATTAATTTATCTGATTTTTTCCTATTATTTTGAGATGAATATTATCTGTCTTTACATCAGCAGCTGCTAAGGGTGATCTTGTCAAAGGAATTTAGAAGTAGTAGTTGTTGTTTTCTTAAAGATACAAAGAAGATAGCCAGGCAGGTATCAGGTCTTAAGGGAAAGATGGAAAACTGCTGATGAGAAGGCCTGTATCGACTGGCAATTGTCATGACTTCATGTCATATCAATACATTTGTATTCATCAGCAACTGCAGTGATAGGACAAGTAGTAATGGGTTCAAACCAGAGAGTGAAAATTAGACTGGATATATGGAAGAAATTGTTTATTCTGACAATAGTGAGACACAGGAACACATTTCCCAAAATACCTGTGGATGCTCCATTCCTGTAAGTATTCAAAGACAGGTTTGATGGGGTTCTGAGCATCTCATCTAGTGGGAGGTGTCTCTAGCAATGGCAGGTAGGTTCACAGTATTCACAGGATAGATAAGGCTGGAAAGGACCTCAAAGATCAACTAGTTCAACCTATAGTCCAACTAAACCTAGCATCTACATCTAGATCATATCACTCAGCACCTCGTCCAGCCTCTCCTTGAACACATCCAGGGTTGGCGACTCAATCATCTCTGTGGGAAACCCATTCCAAATCCAGATCACTCTTTCAGTGAAAAACCTTTTCCTAATATCAAGTCTGAACTTCCCCTGTTGAAGCTTAAGACTATGACCTCTTGTCCTGTCACCAGTGACCAGGGAGAAAATACCAACCCCTGCCTGACTACAACCTCCATTACTTGGAGCTATATAAAAGATACTTGAGGCCCCAAGTGATACTTGAGGCCCCTATGATTCTATAATGTGTCCTGCAGCCATTGTTGCCATAAAAGGCTGGAAAGAAACTCTCTGATGCTCCTTTGTGAGTGTTAGAGAGCAAACATTCCTTTATTTACAACATGCTGGGTGCCCAGGATTCCAAATCGCGCACCTCGAACCTCACAGATTACATACTTGTACACTAAAGTTTTTAGTTATTACAACTTCATTACTCTCACTTTTCTGAACCCATTCCACCCATTACTCCACCCCAAACATGTGTCTAGAATTTGGGACCACCCAAAACTCCTCCCTAGTCCCACCTTTGACACTCCTGTATTGAGTCTGACGGTGTGTTAGACTGTTTTCCTCCCATCTTCATCTTCCTTGCCTAACCTCTGGACCCCTTAGCGTTCTGCCAGCTCTCTGGGCCACCTCCAAGGTCTCTGGACCAGTTTTGGCTCCTGTTTTCAGATGTTATGGCTTCTCTTCAGTATAGTTTTCATAAACAACAAACTCTATAACCATCATCTTTCTTCCAGACCAGAGGTGAAAAGTAGTAAAACTGCCTAAGCTACAATTTAAACCAAATTGGTATAAAAATCCTTCAGGCTTCACCATTGGAGAGGAACATGCACTACAGCAAGTTTCCCGGCAGGAAAATGAAAAATTGAAATTGAGCCTAGAAAGAAGCAGCTGTGGGGAAATGTTAGATTAATCTTTGTTCCTCATCATCTGGTTCTGTTTTATTGGCAACAATTTAGTTTGCCAGTGTAGATAGTCTGTTTTGATCAAGATGACAATTGGTAAGTGACATCTGTGTTTTCATCTTTGCCCACCAGATTTTTCATCTTATTTTCTCCCCTATCTTGTTGAGGAGATGGAGTGAGAGAAAGTCACTTGGTAGAGCAGTAAGAGAGTGGGCCAGTGGATGCTTGGCAACCAGGTGGCAAGAGCAAGAAGAACCTCACCTCAGCTTCCATCCTCATCTCTCCAGCCCCTAGAGCTCTGTAGTCACTCTTGATACGATCAAACTCACTCTGGCAGTGTCACTAGTACCCATTGTGTTGGTCAGAAAAGGATAACCACTCAAAGGCCTCTTCACTCTTTCTGTATCATTCACATCTGGGTTCCCGGTAAGAAAGACATCTTCAGGACAAGAAGTCTGGAACAATGCCTCTATTCCCTGTAGCAGGATGTCAACAGCCACACTAAATGGAACATTCTGCTTTAGCTTATTTCTTAAGAAAAGCTCCAAATCATAAGGGAATTTAATCTAAAATTATATTTTCTCTTGTACTTACTCATTTTCTATCCTGTTTCCTGTATGCACAATATCTAGTATGTCAAAAAAAAGGTGTTGTACAAATATGTCCATTTGTTCAGGGGAATGTTTCCTTTCCAAGTAAGTGGATACCCTTCAACAGTCTTTGAAAATGCATTCTGGTTACAGCTGCTAATTCAATTATACAAAAGTCTGTGTCTATATGAGCTGCTCTGCTAACGGAGTTGTGAAAGTTGTTGGATTTACATGAGAAGAGCTGAGACGTGCACACAAGAAATATTTTTATGGAAGAAAAAGTCTGTACATTCAACCTATTTTCACCATGACAAGAATTTTGATATCTTCATGCAAAACAACAAGAAACATAAAATTCAAATTAGTGCAGAAGAATCAACTTATTTTTTCTCCTTTTGGCCCTGGAGTTGATTTATGTAATCTTTTCCCATTTTTTTCCATTATAAAAGTTCTATGTATATACACTTCTTCAAATTTCTTATTGACATTCATGATACTCACATATGGCAGTCATTAACTACTGCAAAAACGTACTACAGTTGATTTAATTATTTTCCTAGAACAGTATTCGAGGAATTCAGGTACAAGAATAAATTCTTAGAGATATACCCTATACTTAGTCTCAGCTTCTAATGAGGACAATACATATTGAATTTTGGAATCGTTATATACCTAACACAATTATATAAAAGACATCTGATCTATTCTCAGTGGAAAATGTAAAAAGAGGCTCAGTATTTTGCAAGCAGACAGATTAAGCTCTAGTTTTGCAAAGAAAAATAGTGAAATATCTCAAGCCCAGGAGACTGGAGGGATCTTTCTATTTCCTAATTTCAACACCAGTTCAGAAGGCGTACTATGCCACCAAGAAAAGATTTTCCTTTATGTCTTTTTGATATTACAGAATACAGGTTACTATATGGGTTTACTGACCATCTCTCTTGACTGTCACCCAGAAGATTCTACCATTCTATCAACAAATCTAAACTTCTTGTTCCAGCTTTATAGGTAAAGGTCACCTGGTTTTTACACAGTGTTGAACCAGACTAGTTTTCGAACCAGACTAGTTTTCATGAATTGCAGTTTTCTTCCCTTTCAAAGATATCACCCTCGCTCCGCAAGACCCTCAGAATTACTTTTGCCTGTCCTATTCTCCTGCTTGTCTGTATATCTCTTTTGCTCCCTGCACCTTATCTGACCCTGGAACTGAAGAACATCCTTCAGTTGACACTACGAGACTAACTCCTCTCTGAACAAATAACTTTTCCCACAGAAATCACAACTACCTGAATGGAAATCAACACTGTAAATAAGTCAATAGGAGCTGTCAACATGATCAGCTCCTATCAAGCTGAATAGTACTGTGGTTTTTCTTGATAGAGATAAATGTGTCCAGAGCAGTAGATCCAACCTTATATTTCTGCCAAGTTAAATTTAGTGGAATGTGAAGCCTGTACTGAGATGATGTCTTCTTATCACGAATTTCCTTGGTCAAATTTTTGCAGAAGTTGGAGATATAGGGTCCATATTCCTAAAGTGAGGTAAGCAGACCTTTAAACTTCAATTTACGTGCCTTTGTCAATCTGAACATTAACTCTCTACTTTTGTATTGCTTTTTGGGCTCTTTGTTTAATTGTCAGAGAGCAAGACATATCTTCAGGGTCACATTCCATGTTTAATGAGAGATATCACAGTTTTATCTCCTTTTGTACTTCCTTGCCATAAAGGAAATGTCCATACTAACTTGAAAAAATTGTGCTGTTGTCATGGTGAAATAAAAAAGTATTTCTGGATCTTCATCTCCACTCAATGTAATTGTCATTGTGTCAGAGGGGAAAGTGGTGCATGGCCATTGGACACATCTATTTATTAATGTTAGAGTTTCAACATGGTACCTTTCACTACTTTTTTTCTTCACAAAAATAAAAAACAAAAGCTCTATTCCAGTTAGTTTTAATAATGTATGGAAAAAGTACAGACAATTCTAGAAAACAAATAATTTTACTTTTGAGTTACCATCATAATTATGCCTAAAATGATACATATATATAGAGAGAGATATTTTGATTTATATCTCTGTATATCTCTGATAATTTTTTAACAAAACTAGTTTTCTATGACTGTCTAAGTGAAAACAAATGTTAATAGTGTCACTGAAAATTCCTGGAAACTTGAAGAATTTTTTTATCCCCTTTAGGCTTGATGATAGTGTTCTAGGAGTTTGTAAAATACTTTGTTAGTTTATATTTTGAAACTCCCACTCTGTTGCCAAAAGTTTTAAAAGTAGTTCCCAGTGTAATGTCAATGATTTCATTCATAGCAGGAATGCAGAAAGACACCCAGTGCTCAGGAAGGCCACTGCATGCAATATGAGGTCTTCGAAGAAAGTACACAAATTGACAGAGTTGTGTGGCTTGGAGAGATGTGTGCTGAGTTGAGGGAAAACTGCTCCACCCTGAATGTTAACCACAGTGAACATTACCTAATCTCTCCAAGCTTGTAAAAGTCCCTGAAGTTTAAATGATAAAAAGGAAGTGTTGGATTCACCCTGAGTTAGGTACAGACTGTAGTTTCACTAATGCTACATCTCTATCAGTCATGTCATGAGGCATGTATATGCAGACAAGGCATGACTTGTCTCTGTCTCCTCAGTTGCTTTGTCTATTTACATGGAATATCACAAGTGTTATGACATGAAATATGCTTAAAGAAGCAGAAATCTCAAATCAGCAACTTTCTAGTTTCTTTTGACAAGCTGTTGCATGTTACCTCACTTTTTCACTGAATGTACGTGCTGTAAGTTAGCTCAAAAAAAAATTATTACTGCTCCTCTGGGTCAGCCAGGAAGCAGAAATCTGTGTCCAGCTTTCCTAAGGGTACTGCTATTTATTTTAGGGTTTTGTAATAGTATCCAAAAACTCCTTCTCTACAGCACTCCTCAAAACACGCCTATAGAAACTTTGACTCAGATTTCAATTTCAAAGTTGGTCTAAAAGCAAAGTTAATGCTGGCAGAAAACTACAATCAGAGGTTTTTCACCATTCATGAAAAACAATTTGTTTTCCTTAAAAGGATGTACATGTGTATAGTGCAAAATGTTCAAGTCTTTCACAGGCAACAAGGAGACAACTTAGACTCCAAAGGAGGCAGGACATCCTATGTCATTGAGAGGTGTTTGCTCTCTGCATTTCGAGTCAAAGGCTTTCAAGGCCCCAGTATCCTTGCAGGGAGCATATACACATTCGTAATACCTCACAGAGCAATATGGTGTGGTAGAGCAGAATTTATGCAGCACCTCAACTATATTTCATCCTCACTACTTCTCAGCATATTCAAACTTAAATTTCTTTTTCTGCAAGCACACAGAGATTTGTCAGTCACACACATGACAGTAAATCTTTGGCTTTTTAATGTTATGTCCTGCCCTCACCTCCTCACCTGTCTCCTCCGAGGCCCCAATGGACTCATGAATGGACCTAATTGTGTACATTGCAGGTTTTACTTAACACAGATTATAAAACCAGATGTGATGGAAATACACTTTGCGTCCCCCATATGTGGCTTCAGATCTTAGTGGCATGATTTTTTAGTGATGTAGGAGACCCGTTTTGCAACTCTGCATGCGCAACCTGCCACGGTGGTGGCGACGCCTGTGGTGGAATGGGAGGCAGTGGTGGCTCAGGCAGCAGCGGGGTCAGCACGGGAGGCGGCACAGGTGATGGCTGCGGGGGCAACAGCGGTGGCAGCAGTGGCGCAGTCACCATTCAACGCAGAAGTCAGGCTATGCAGATCCCAACTGAGACCATGGGTCCACGTTATAGGAGACCCAACTGTATATATTAGGGTACATATTTCCTAAGTAAGCAGGACACTGCTTACCTTACACTTTTTGCCTTAGACAATGGGATTGATGCAGGTCAACCCACACTCTTTGGAATGAAGCATTTTGATGATTATCTCATAGAACAGTAGCAACAGCATGAAAGAAGCACAGGTTTTATCTGCAATATGCTTCCTCATGGCATGTTCTCACAGACTAGAACAACTGAAACAGAAAGAAAATAAATATCCAGAAGTAGGATGTGGTTGACATTAGTCATACTCAGCAATTTTCTCATATTGTGTAAATCATTTTGCAGATTGCAGCAGTTAGAGTCTTGAGTGCTAATGATAAGTAAGGAGCAATAAAGAGCAAAAAGGAGAGACGCCACTAATGTAGCAAACACAGAGATGAAGTTTGATGGACCAAGACAAACCAAAACAGTTTTTTTGTACCCATCTGTTTATAGAGAAGAGATTTTTGTTTTATCAGTAACAGCAAAACAGTAAATTATTAAATCATGGATTGAGGCTGTGGAGTTCCACTCCTCCAGTTGCTTGTTTGCTTAAAGGTTTTGAAGTACTTGAAAAATCCCCGAGACACTGCCTCATCTCTGTGTGCTCTAAAGAGTCTGTGTGTATGTCCTGGATATACACCTGTATAACCTGTATATCCTGGCTGCTGATAATTGTCTAAGAAATTGTTGCTGAAGATGAGCATTATGTCTGTATACCTTGAAGTGTAGAACAATCTCTGTTTTATTTTATTAGCAAAATAAATGCACTAGTAAGAGAGAAAAGAGGCAGCTGGGAGGACTCTCAGTAGATTCATACAGTGGGAGGACTTGGTTAGAAGTTACTCATTGTATTTCATGAGGTTATTTGTAGACCTTTGTGTGTACAAGTGTGTAGTTGTAGTTGTTTCTTTGTGTTTGTTTTGTTTCTGTTCTATTTTTGTTTTTAACTTACATTACAAAGGCCGTGTTTTATGTGATTTTTTTTCAGTAACCATGCCTGATTAAGCAATATCTTCAGTCCTTCTCTCACGCCTTGCACAACCACAGAATAAGTATTTGCAGACCCATTTTCTAAAGTGGATTGGGAAGATGATCCAGCCGAAGACAAAACAATTTTTCATCTCAGTTGGATGCATTCTTCATTCCACTTCAAACTACAGTTCATTAACCCGCTCTGCTTATATAACACTGAGGGATGTGCAAAGAAGAAATGTGCTATGCAGGCAAAACCAGCTCAAGCTGTCTAAGGCCATGAATGCATAGCATAGCCTCAGGATGGCTTCACCCCTTTTACTCTGCCCATGACCATTTATTTCCTACTCTTCTTGTCCACTGTTGCTGCAGTTAGGTAGGCTGGGTGACAGGTGGGCTCAGGAAGATGGAGGCCAGCTGGAGAAATAATGGCTGTTTTCAGCCATCTTAGCTTCCTGATTCAGCTTCACTGAGTTGTTAGATACATACCAGTGTAGTTTCATTGCCGGACAGACTACATTCAAGAATTAGGGTTAGACTTTGACGCCTGTGGGATTTCATGCTCAAAACTTACACACCCATCATCAAAGTCNGACCCCTGTGGGACTCCACTGGTGACTGGCCGCCAGTCCGATGTTGCACCATTCACCACCACCCTCTGAGCTCGCCCTTCTAACCAGTTTGTAACCCAGCATAAGATGCTCCTTTCCAGCCCAAGTTTCACAAGTTTCTCCTGAAGCTTATTGTGTGAAACCGTGTCAAAGGCTTTGCTAAGGTCCAAGTACACAACATCCACAGCCTTTTTGTCATCAACCAGTCGAGTCACTGGATCATAAAAGGAGATCAAGTTAGTCAGGCAGGACCTGCCTTTCCGAAATCCATGCTGACTAGATCTAATGTCATGGTTGTTCTGCAGTTGCTGTGTAATGGCACACAAGACCATCTGTTCCATGACTTTGCATGGGACTGAGGTCAGGCTGACTGGTCTGTAGTTGTTAGGATCATCTTTCCTACCCTAAGCTCAAGCTGTCTAAGGCCATGAATGCATAGCATAGCCTCAGGATGGCTTCACCCCTTTTACTCTGCCCATGACCATTTATTTCCTACTCTTCTTGTCCACTGTTGCTGCAGTTAGGTAGGCTGGGTGACAGGTGGGCTCAGGAAGATGGAGGCCAGCTGGAGAAATAATGGCTGTTTTCAGCCATCTTAGCTTCCTGATTCAGCTTCACTGAGTTGTTAGATACATACCAGTGTAGTTTCATTGCCGGACAGACTACATTCAAGAATTAGGGTTAGACTTTGACGCCTGTGGGATTTCATGCTCAAAACTTACACACCCATCATCAAAGTCTATCTTTCTTGTCTCAATAAGGTTACAAAACACTAACCACCAAGCTGCAGGAATTATGTAGTGTTGAATCTGTCCTAGGTTCTGCATAATATATTCTTAAAGTCCCTACAGGCAAGAAATTTTGCCTTATTTGGCAGATGAAGTAATCTTGTTTTCAGGCAAAAATAAGAGGATATTAGAGATGACAACATTATATAAATGTTGTCTATGGTCTTTTGCACAGGGATAAGAGAAATGCATAGAAATGCAGAAATACTGAACAAATACATAATAACTGGATTTGCACAAATTCTTTGATCAAGAATCTAAGTAGTTATGTGTGTTATGATGTCAGAAATAAGAAATTGATTGTGAAGAACCAAAAATAACAAATAACCCAACCCATGGACACAGAGAATTCTATTTGTAGTGCAAAAAAATAATAAAAAAAGCAGTCTATGTTTATTTTCTAAGGAAAACCAATTCACTGCAATTCCAGCTGCTGTAGGGATGAAGTTTCATGCATAACACAGATGCTGCCATTGTAGATTTAGTTTATATTGATCTCATGTCTGGGTGTAATATCTAGCTACTCACTCAGCTAAGAAGATAAAAGAGGAGAACAAAATGGAGAACAAAATGGAGACTCGGGGGAAGCATAGTACTATCTCCTGAGTTTATGCTATAGCACTGCTTAAAACAATAACATCTCCCCAAACAAACAAAGAAACAAAAGGAGATGTATGGCTTTGTGATGTATGTGTGATACTGGGAGTAACTTTAAGGAGCAAAAGTGATCGTTCCAAAATATTGCTTAGTTCAGAGGTACATAAAGTGTGTAGGGGTAAGACTAAATCTGATGGGTCTATTTAAACTGTTAGTATAGTAAATGTCAAGTGTTGACTATAAGTGAAATCCAAGGGTTCTCTTTTTTCTCAATCTCTATTTCCCTGCCCATCATTTCACCTATGTAAGGACACACATCTGTTATTGTTAACAGTAACACATGGATCTATACTCAGTATGTTACTAATCTGTTTAAAAAACATAAGATTATATATAACTGTCTCATTTTTCCCCGAATAAATAGTTTTTCTTCTGTTTCGCCAAAGAAGAGACCCAAGCTTTTTCTGATTTTCTTGTATGTGCTTTGAGACATGTTCTTGGTTGTTCTTGTGCATTCTTCAGAACAAACCTAGTGCTTTTCTTTTTCATCTTGAAAGGTACGTCTTTGTATGACAAGCTGTTTGACTCAGAATGAGGAGGAGGCACTGGTTAGACCACATCTTGAATACTGTGTACAGTTCTGGGCTCCTCAGTTTAAGAGGGATGTTGAGATTCTTGGGCTTGTCCAGAGAAGGGCGACAAGGATGGTGAAGGGGCTGGAACACAAGCCCTATGGGGAGCGACTGAGAGAGCTGGGGTTGTTCAGCCTGGAGAAGAGGAGGCTGAGGGGAGACCTTATCGCTCTCTACAACT
>WEKX01006522.1:19379-34223 GCA_013390025.1 Pitta sordida | reverse complement strand
TTAGGTAACAGGTTTGGCTAGGTTAGGTAATAGGTGATAGGTTGGACTTGATGACCCCTATGGTCTCTTCCAACCTTGCTGATTCTGTGATTCTGTGAAAACCTCATTCAAGGTTTTTTACTGTGTGTTAATTTTTTGTGGAAATTTCCAGCGGACATTTGAGACATTCATGGGTCTATACCAAATGGACCATTGTTGTGAGCTCATCCTGCTGCAGGTCACACATGNCCCTTGGGGGACACCATTAGTAACCAGTCGCCACCTAGATGAGATCGAGTCCAACCTATTACCTAACACACCATCCCATTATCTAAATCATGTCACTAAGTACATCATCCAATCTTTTCATAAACACCTCCAGGAACTGCAATTCCATCACCTTCTTGCGCAGGCCATTCCACTGAGAAATCACTCAGTGGTACTTTCAAAATGTACCTATAGGAATTGGAAGGCCACGTCCCTCATGTCTTCTTCTCTCCCTTTCTCCTATCCTCCCTCTTTCTTCCTAGTGCTTTAGAATAGATGTATTTATTTTCACAAGATTTGAAATAAAAAAGTGGATTTTTTTATTAGATTTTTACAGAGATATTTTTGCAAATAAATTGTCATTTTAGAGATTAAATACCATTACATTTTCAATATTTTCATCTTTCTTGTATTCTGTTAGGAATCTTCTCGTCTGATTATGTCCAAGAATCTAAACAACAAGTAATTATTTGAATGACAAGATCAGAATAACCCCTGATTGATAAATTTCCTTACTCCCTTGCATCTGGAAAGTCTCAGAGGGCTAATATTTGGCTTCTATTCCATTTCTGTTAGTATATATGATTTTTCAGTCTCCCAGGAAATTAGTAGCAAAAAATAAGGTCACTGTAAGTTATCTCTCCTTTGGGCAGAAAAATGTACATTATGTATTCTGATAAACAAAAATAAAACAAAAACGGCCAGAAACAGTACTCTGTGATCCTCTTTCTCAGTGATCTCAGCCCTGTGCTAATGACTCATTCCCAGAGAGAAATTAAAATAGGAGATACAAACAGGAAACCAAGACCAGCCTGAGAGAAAAGTCCTTCAGAGTGTTTCTTTGTCCATGTTGTAGCTCAAGACCAGTTCTTGCATATCATTCATGACAAATGGTTTTCTTACTTAGTTTTTTTTTTATGGAAATCTTCTACTACATATTATTTCAGTACCTGATACCCATTACATAACCAGTAAGTTTTTTTTAGTGTTCAGTCTGTCTCATGATTTAAAGTCATTGGATGTTGTATTTGTCACAGTAGTGTTTAAATATTTTGTTCTTTTTTTGTTCTTTTTCTCTTTAAAACAACTATGTGTGTATTTCAGCAGTTATTTTCCTATCTCTTCTCATAGTCATAGTTCTTCAGTCTTTCCTCACAGACTATTTTTTTTCAGATCAGTTACTCTACTTCTTTTTAAACTTCCTGCTATTAATTTGCATATTTTATCCAATCTGCTGCTGCCAACTTTGCTTTATCTCAAGTCTAACATCCTCTCTGTCCTGAATAAAAAGATTCCGCAATAGATCTGTTTCAGACTGTACTTATGTTTATATATACATGATGTTCTCTTGTAAGAACATGGGTGTTCAGCTTTGGTGGTTGACTAATACCTGTCTCTATCCTTTTGGAAGAGTTTATATGACCTTTTTTTTCCCCAATATATATTTAATGTATCTGATCCTTCTCTCTCAGAGTGCATTTATACCTATTGAATTTCAGTTTAAATTTTCTGATCATGTTGCCAATTTGCAAAAACCATTTCAAATTCTCTCTCTGGTCTCTGGAATACTGGTAATATTGCCTATGTTTAGTTAATTTTATGTTCACAAATTCAGCAAACACTTTCCCTGTTTTATGATCCTGGCAAATAACAAAAAAATGTAAATAAGCAAGACAGAACGGTGGTCACTAGCCTAGAAAGGTCTAGGCAGGTCTCTGCCTAGAAAGTGTTGAGTCATCCATTCATGCAATGTTTGCTGCACACCCAGAAAAGTGGCTCTGGTGCACAGTTCTGTAGCCAGACAGCACTAAGAAAATGTCTCTGCAATACAGTTCTTGGGATTCTACAGACCTCCCTCACCCCATTCCTAACTAAATGCACATCAAATTCTTATCTCGATTTAGGTCTAAATCCTGTATTTTATCCTGCTGTTTAGTTCCTGCTCCTAATAAAGTCTAGTACCCACCTGCTCCATATCCCAGCCTGTTTCTTGCTGTGCCATTACTTTGCCTTTGATTTCCTTATTTTCTTCTTACATTGTCTGGCCTTTTTTTCTCAGGCTACGGTGCTGTTCAAAATGGCTCCATTTACTGACTATGCCTCTGACTCTCAAAATGACTTTTCACATCATCATTTTTGTGTCACAACAAAGCTTTGTTGTAGTGCATGCCTCCTGATCACAGCATATTTCCTGTCCATAACATCTTGGGTCACTGCCTGACGTCTCACCAGCAGACCTATTGCTCACCCTTGAGATATCAGAGCAGTGTGATACACACTGATTTCTTGAACAACCAGTTTTGCCATACTGATTTCAGAATATGTTAGATTCAGGAGAGCGACAAATAATTAATTGCCCGTATCTTGTAGCACGCAAAAATCTCCTTTTGCTGACATATGGCTATGTTCACACAGAGACATATATATGTGCATGCACACATAGTGGTCCATGAAGAATTGTTATTCCACTTATAAAAAAGTGATTAATTTTGCTGGAGACTTGTATTTTCATGAAGAGGAATACATAAATGGAAAATATAAGCACATACTTCCTATGTAGTATCTAAATACTGGCTTAGAAAAACTCTTCTGGGGCCTCATGGGACAACACATTAGTCTTCTGGTCCCTGACTTGTCAACAGTGATCTCCCATACACAGTAGGAATGGGTTTAAGCCATGAATTTTATTTGTTTGTTTTGGCCATTTAAATATCATCTGCACATCAAAGACACTTTATCACTATTTGAATTTTCCAAACTGTGATGTGTGGGTAGATGTTTAGAGCCAAACTGAAAGTGCTCCTACTTTTAAGGATTGCATAATGCAAAGTCTATTTCAGTAAATTATTCTTTGGAAAAATATGGGTTTAAGTTGTGCTTATTTTCAAGAATCTAGTCTGCATGAATATGGTCATCTGATGCACCTCATGGCAGTTCAGTTTTGTTTAGCACGATAGGGTTCTACTCTCCAACAAAACGTATGCCTAAAGACCTTAGTCCGGGCGGTGACAGAAAGCATGTGTCATGGTTTTACAAGCACAGTAGCAACTACAAAACTAAGTATTCTCATTTTCTCAGGAAAAAACCTGATCACTGGGGTAAGGATGGTCCTGCATGAGTTACAGGTGGTTCAACGATGCTGCAGAAATGGATGCCTGGACTTGTCTGGATTCTTCATGAGTTCCCCAGAGGCTCTACTCTTCCTCTTCTCTCTCTTTCCTTATCCATTGATACTTTCAAAACCAGCTAAGAAATGGTATGATTTCCAATGGGATTTCAAACTCTCATCATCTTCCCATTACAGTGACCTTTCTATAGCTAAAATCCAAGCTATTGTGGCCAGTGGGGCCTTGTCTCACTCTTTCACTACAACATGTGTGTAACAGCTTCTTACCATCGCCCTGCAAGCATAGAGAGGTATCCATCTTCTCAGACTTATGGAAGTCTGATCTATATGCCTGCAGATTTTTTCCTCAAGACTTCCTTTTATAAATCCAGAGGGAAAGAAAAAAAAGACATCTGTTCCCTAAACTGATTTTAGTGAAGAAAGCTGAGGTGGAAAAACCTAACTTTTACTTTTTGTTGCAGAATATTCTGATATATTTTCTTCTAATTCAAATGAAAAAAAAATTGTATATAAGAAGTCCAATGTCACTTTGCATAGAGAAAGACATATGACAGGAAATGTTCTTCCTTTTATGGAAATGAAGGGAAAAATTAAATAGTAGTTCATGAAAAAACCCTGCTGTTAAAAGGTTGACTTAGTTAGGCAAATAAAACTGATCACTGTCTGTGGTAACTTTTTTCTTTTTAATGGTAATGTTAGAAAAGCTTTACTGTCTGTTAAATTCATTGCAATGCAACTCCTAAAACAACATTTACATATCCTTTACTTGAACATGGAAGGACATTTCATTTCATCAGTAAAATATTTTCTCAGATGTGTTGCTCAAGCAACAGTGCTGAAAGTTGTCATACGAGGAAAAATTATGGTAAGCATGTCCTTTGACATTTTTTAAAACTCAAAATTCCCCTTAATGGACATAAAGGCATAGCTGGTAACAGGCATTCTGTAACAATGAAATACTGCTGAAAAAGCATAAGTCACTGCCTTAAAATAAAAAGTTACCAGCTGGCCTTTTCTCTTTTTCAGTTTTTTTCAGTTGAAGCCAATTTCTACCGCAACGCTGTTATTTGTCCTAAGTAGAAAGAAAATTCTGTATTACATCTGAAACTGGCTTAAATTTGCTTACATGTCTGAAAAAACTTACCTCTTAAGAAGTTATGGACATACGTTTCTTAAACAAAGAAAAGGAAATCCATTAATTGAAGACACATTTCACTAATATTTTATTTAATTTGAAATCCAGTGAATGAAGGAAATATATTTTCTCTACTATTTAAATTTTACCCTGAAGCCATAGCCGGCATATTTGATCTCAGTTAAGAGTAAGGCCGCAGCCTGTGACTTCTTAAACTGCATGCTGGTGAATTTATATCAAACATAAAGTAGAAAGCAGGTCACAGCTGAAAGCAAGGAATCTAACCTCATCAATGGATATCCACCTACACCTTCTGATAACATGGACTCAGGCTATAGCTGAAGACATGAAGTTCCCAATGATTTAGGATTTATCAAAAGGTAGATGAACTGGCTTCGGAAAAATTTGAATTGTAAAGTTTGAATCCATTGGTCGTTAGCTTTTCTTTCTTAATGTCATCATTCCTTGACAAACCAAGTTAGTACTGAACTAATGTATATTACGTACTATGATATAGGTTTGATTTGGTTTTGGTCATTACACAAGACTGGTTAAAGAAAAAATAGTTGTATCAGGTAATTGTGAATTAATCCAGATGCAACGGAATAGAAGATTTAAGTCAGCTAAGAATTAACTGAATAAGAGTCTAGAAGAAAATCAGGAAAAATAAGTTAATTGTGCCACTTGGACTGATAAAGCTAGTGTGCTTCATTTTTGAGGAGTACTGAACAAGGAGGAAATCTGGCAAAAGGATCTTACTCTACAGTTAACCTTGCCAAGAAGTGTATCACGAAAAAGGGGAGAAAATACAAGAAATGAGTTTATCAGGCTTTGAGGTCAGGATGTGAGAGGATAAACTGAGAAGTGCAAAAAGAGGATGGCCAACTTTACAAAACTGTCAAAACACAGTTCTGGAGGTCACCTTAACATAAAGTGATGATCTACTTCACCCTACACAGTGAAGGTGATGGGTAGTAAAGTAACTTAATCATAATCCCCAGATTAGCTGAATATTTGACTCATTTTTCAATGGGAAGGATGACATTGACTAGGAAGAGAGGATAGTGCTAGGTAAAGAGGAAAGAAAGCATGACAGACATGGTAAGTGATGGGAAAAAGGGACATCGAAGCAGACAGTACAGAAATCCATCATATTCATCTGTCTGGGGAATGTAAGTTCTCGGATTCCAAGTGAAGGTGCATATAAATTTTCAGCCTGGCTATGCATGGGTATATAAAACAGATATAGGGAGAGAGGGTAACAGATTAGATTTACAAGTAGTAGTAATGCTTATAAGTAAGGTAAGGAAGTGATCCAGGCTGTTGTGTTTGCTCTTACAAGTTATTTTTTTCTGAGCAGCCCAAAAAGATTTAGGAAACATCGTGAAATGGAGAAAACTTAGCAAATTGTAAAGGAATGTGTTGTAAAGAGCAATGCAGATTTACCAGAGTTTTATGTGTCAGGCTAATCTGATGATAAGAGAGCTTATTTTCTAGTGAAGAAAATCTAATAGATCTTATCTGTCTGGATTTCTTCAACAGATTTGATAGGGTGTTTCTTGAAAAATTACTGGTTAAGTGGAAATGCTGTGGATAAGCACAAGAATTTTGAGGTAGGTGTTGAGCTGGCTGAAGAGAAGATAACATCACATTTTGAGATTTCAAGGCTGGTTTCTTATGGCTCTCCTTTGAAACAATTTCAGTATTTCCACTGGCAAAAAAATGTTAAAACACACTTACATGCAGGAGGCATATCCCTTGTAAAGGAATTCACTGGAAGGATGTTGAAATTTCGACATCTGGAAAGAAAACATAACTAAAATGAAAATTCACATGCAAAGGAAACAATAACAAGAATCTCTTATGTGGGGCAGTTATCAGAGTACAGTAAAGGGTTCAAAAGTGCAATGATCCACCAGCAAGTGGTCATGTATTACATAAGATGCACAGATCAGAATATTAATGTCATGCACTGTGAAGCACAATCACATTTCATGTCCTGTACTCAGATCTGGTTAATGGCTTTCAAAGTAAACGAGGTCAAATTATAACAGTTTAGCAAAGGGCCATTAATGTTGCTGGAACATGAACAGCCTGTGCAGGGAGCAAAAAAAAAAGGAAACTTGGTTTGCAATCTGGGAGAATGAAGAAGGGAACGGGACAAGATTATTATTCATACAAACTAAGATGGAGAAGGACTACATGACTTGAATGAACCCTATAAGTGTAAGAACCATAAGCGGTGGTCTGGTCTGGTCTGGCTGGAGAACAGGAGGGTTTTTGCCTCCAGAAGGAGGATGTTCTATGACACAAAGAAAAGGAAGCAAGAACTGCCTTCTTGCAAGGTGATACTTTACATCTTACTGAAAGGTTATGAGCAACACTGTTGGGTGGTGATCCACAAAGCTGACTCCAGCCTCAATTTAAAGTGTTTTCCCAATCTGTCAGTTAAAGTCCTCTTACACTCCATTCTTCTCTCATCACATAAACCCTTTGACTAACATCTTTCTGACTCCGAAACTTCCTTAGGTCTCAGTGTAAATTTACATTACTCTGCTTTATTCAAGTTCAAATACTGTTTCTGTAAACTGGCATCATCCACCAGTGAGAAACTGTAATTCCTACAGTCCTTTCCAGCCACTGTAAGCCTTTTGCTATACCTTTTCCTGAATAATTGTTTTAATCTTTTCTCCCCCCCCTAAAGATCTCACAAAAAACAATACCTCTACAGGCCTGATAATAATTAGGGAATCAGCAGAGCGCTATCTGAGGACATGCAGGCTTGCACCAAACTATGAGAAAAATATTGATACAATTAATTTATTATATTTATAATAATTTCTATTATTTACAAAATATTTATCAAATGAATGTTGGATTTGGAAAGACACAATTTTGAAATTGAAATAAAATTATAAAGATATGGAATTCCTTGACGAAACGAGATGCAATTTAATAATGTTTCTCTGTACTCTTATGAGGAATTACATATTTCAAGGCAATGAGAGGAAGATGGTGCATTTTTAAATAGTTAGAAAACTCAGTTTCTGAATAGAAAAATGTGTTAAAAATAACCATAGATATTCGAGTGAGCATGAGTTTCTTCAGTATTTTCTTTATAGAACATCGAATAATCTCTAAAGCAACAACATAAGGAATTCATCTATTTTAATACTTTGACAGGAATATAGCACTGCCCCTGAAATCTCACATTTAACTAACACGGTCCTGAAAATACTGAATACGAATTCATGTTCACTTTCTCTCTTCAAAACTCTTTTCCTCTTCTTCGTTAAAATAAAATTATTAATCTTTGAATTTTCCCCCCAACTTTTGCAGATCCAAGGTTTTGCAGATCCAGTATGGGCATGTCCTGTACAAAATATGTCTCTGAATATATGAGGCACTATGAACACATATTGCTTCCCCCAGTGCTAAAAACTGAAATGGAAGAAATTTTAACTTCAGTCTACGGAAAAAATGTTAGGTTTTAAACACTCCAACAATATTCATCAAAACACGACAAAACCCATTTTAAAAAAATGATCCACAGATTTTATCAAAATTTAATAAGTAAACATTGGACATCTATAATCTAGCAAATAAACACTGCTGGGGCATGTAGGACACATATGCTTGCCACATTCTATTACAATGCTTACTGTAGAGTTTTTGTTTAGGTCATCCCAAGTCTCCCAGGTAATCCAAAACTTGTGATTTGAAAAAACAGCATGGGTTCACGGACTTTTGCGGTTTTTAGCAACCTTGACGGTCTGGGTAGTTATGATTACATACCATTGGAGTAGTATCAGTGCCAGGGACTGCTGACTATGCTGCATTTACTGCTGTGGAAGTACAATTTTAATTTTTTACTGCTCTGTCAGCTGAAAGGCCTTTACATTTGCAGTGGAATAAAATTGCAATTCCCATTTTCTGTAAGCAGACAGAATATATTTTCCTCTAAATTCTGTGAAAACAAAGAATAAAATAAATGGTTTAAAATGGCATCAAAGCTAGTCCCAGACTTCTCAGCTCCATAATGTTGCTGCAAATTGGAAGACGCACACTAAGTAACTGTAAATTGCACTGTCCTGCTGACTGAAATGAAGGTATTCTGACTCATATTAGCTCATAATCTGGGCAATTCAAAACATCATACATGCATGCTGGAGTACCTTTATAAACTTAATACAGATATTAAGTGTTTAATTCTAAATTCAAAACAGTTGGATTTTTTTGTTTTCTTTTTTTGGCAGTGAATGAGATGTAGGTACAAGCAGCTGACAGATGGGTGCCTGTAGGACACATTATGTCTCTGTATAGCTGAGGTGAGGAATTGTTGTTTTTAAATACATGATATTAACTGAAAATTACTCTTTTTCAGTTTTACTTAGTTTCTTTTTGTATATACTTTCTTGATTCATTGCAGTGTGAGTGTACATGCAGGCATGGACTGAAACAAATCTGTTTTCTCTTTGACGAGCTTTTGAATTCAGATCAAGAATGAAATACCTGAAGCATTCTGTTTTGCTGGAAACTTTGCTAGCTCAGATGTGGCATGGGAACCACCCTCTCTTATGGTCCAAAGGTACAAACTGGTAAATATTTGATATATATTTTCTCTATGTTTGACACATGTAGAAAAACAAAAGTGTTTAATTATTTCCCTCTTTTTGAATCAGAATTTTGTATTTGTCTTCTTTGAGCAACGTTTATAAAGAAGATTTTAAGACATTTTCAAGGGGGGAAATCTCTTTAGGAGCTATGACAAACTAATCTCAACTGTTTTTCAGGGGCTCTGTGCTAGGATATATGTCATCTATTGTTTTGCCAGTTGCTTCAATGGACCCAGGATGAACTTTTAGCTTTCAGTTCACAGAACTGAATAGATCTGAAGTCCTAATATGGCAAGCAAGCTGATAGAAAGCTTAATTTAAAACAACAAAGTATTTCAATTCCTTTAACGTACAATAAAAAAGGTCATATTTTTCCCCTGTATTGCTACACTTTTCTGTTTAGCTCAACATTGGGTGTAAATTTGCTGTGTGTTTTTCAGTCCAGTATATACCCAAAGCTGGATACTGCATTCACTTTTTTCTTCATCTTTTAAGAAATTGTCTCAGTGGCTTTGAAGCTCTATGAGGCTTAGACTAATGACTGTCTATGAGAAGTTAGTTAAGAGATGCAAGTGACAGGAAAATTGCTGAAAGTCACAGTGCTGTCTGTGAAAAACAACTATCCATATAGTTTCACATCAGCTGACGGCAGTTTATCAAAGGAGCAACATTTTGCATAAAATAAAAACTAGTAGGGATTGCGCCCATAGTGTGGGTTGGGATTCAATTCTCACTGTCTGTACAATCCAGGGACTGGATTAAGAGTAATCTGACAACCTCCACCCTATGCCAGATTGTTGTTTTTGACCTGGGTCATTTTCCCAGCTTGAGTCACCAAGCAGCTGTGAGGCAGTTGCAGCAGTACCGGCACAGCTGCAGGGCAGACATGAAGGCAGCAGGGAGGAAAGCAGGAGCCTGGGGGCAATAAAGCAGTTACTACTGACAAGTGGAGTTTGTTCCCCAGGCTCTGGTCCTTAAGAAGAGAAAGAAATGCTTCTCTGGAAGTGCCTGGCAGGATACACTGCCACCTGACGTGGCTTGGGAGCCTATGTTACAGAATCACAGAATATTCTGAGTTGGAAGGGACCCACAAGGATCATCAAGTCCAACTCTTAACACTGTCTCCCTGGTGGGAATCGAACCCAGGGCTCCCACACGCCAGGTGGGGACACTTACCGCTGTTCTAAAGTGGATTTTTTACCATTGTCAGTCAGTAGTCATCTTGTTGACTACACTGAGAGTTTCTGTATCTTCTCAGAGATGGACACCCTCATCAAAACATCAGTAATGCAGTTAAGAGGAGGCTGAATTGCATACCTCATGTTTAGAACACCACACTTCCTACTACAACCTGAATCTAAAGGTGAAACATCCTTTGACTTGTGGCACTCCAGTTCTTGGTAGTATTAGTTGGCTGGAGCTGTATACTTTTAAATATGGTATGACAGGGATTACTAGAACAGTAAAGGAGTCTTGCTGTACATTCAAATTCTTTAATCCTGCTCCAGTTTCTTGATGTATTATATAGGTACCGGAAAACTGTCCAATGTATGTACTTTGCTGCTATGAAAAAGCAGAACGTCGAAGCCTCTAACAAGAAGGACATGGACATTCACAAGTAACACCATCTCTATATAGATTATCTCAAAATTGAAGGGACCCATAAGGATTGCTGAGTCCAATCTCACAATTTCAGCTCTCATTTGTAGAGGTTTTGATATTCTCGTGAGACTTTGAATACCCTCGAGCAGAACCCAAATTTCAAGAAAACATGATGCTTTGCCATATTGCAATTAGCACTCAGTGAAGGAAGTTTGCAGATAGGAGACTAAGAAGCTTAATTTGTTGTAGTGGAAATAGCATTTAGTATCTTCAACAAGGGACAATGATGTCTAATTGAAAACATGACATTCAGATTAATCATAAAGAAAAAATTTCAATTCCAGAGGGATTGAAAATCTCTAATGTTGGAAATTTTCAAGAGTTTATACAAAACCCTGATTGACCTGGCCCGGTGTTGGCTGTAGTCCCACTTTGAGCAGGAGGTTGGAATGTGTCATGTCTGAAGTTTTATTCCAGGCAAAATTTCTATGGTCCTGCATTATGTTACTTCATTTCCAATTGTCAGATTTCTCTGACGGTATCTAAGCATCTTTTTCAGCACCTACCACAATGCATTCTTTGTATTTTGAAGATCTTTGTGTTATTGTACTCCATATGAATAAATATGATTTTTAAAAAATCTTTCTGTAAATTCTACTATGTTGAACAGTTTTCTGGGAGTTTTTAATTTATCCATGAACTTCTGAAATACATTTGCACATGAAAATTTGTGTCCTGACTTATTACTGATGCAGTGTGTCTTTGAAATCCATGAGGTCTCCATTATGTTGAAGAACTGCAGTCCATAGAATAAGTTCGAGAGTTTTAAAAAAACATTGTCTGTAAATTCTAGCACGTTGAACACTTCACTGGGTGCTTTTCTTTATATGTCGCCTTTTGAAATACTATTTGCGCATTAAAATATTCCTGATGTACTTTGAAATCTATTATGCAAATAGTTCCTTTCATTAAATCAAAAAAATAGAATGTTAAATATGTACAGAGAGTTGCCAGATGGCCAGAGCAACAGTCTGGAGCTACTAAATGGAAAACATTCTTCTTTATGAGTTCAAGGCAAAAATGTATCTGTTAGGCACAGCCCTAAGTCAGGTATTTAACCATAAAACATCTCCAGGTTCCCCAAGAGACAGCCAGGAAATGGCCCTTTTAATCCTAATGAGCTGAGACCCATCTGTGGTTAAGATGAGAGAATGTCTTTTCCTCTCTTTCCTATTTCTGCAATCTAATGTAGAGCACAGTTCCAGAGGGTGGAGAAGTAATATCACTGTAAATTTGGTTTCAAATTCTCTGGCTTCCTCTTCTAATTTATGGTACATTTACATAAGAAGGAGTTAGTAAGATTTTTCAGTTATCCCTTTTTCTTGTTCTGTCCTGATTTTGTCCTAGACTTTCATTTGGCTACCTTAGACCTGTAGTAGCAACTTTTGAGAATGCACTGCTACAGAAATAATCAAGATATCATTGACTTTCCATTTGCACAAGATACCGTGTGCATTTCATTTGGATTAATAAACATTTCATTTACACAAAATTTTCAACGAAGTCAAGTTCTTACAAAATGGTCAAAAGAGATCATGTGTCTTAGTAAAAACTGAAGTATTCAGGTATCTTTTTCAACTCTTTTAGATGTAACTACTTAAAAAATACCTTTTTTCACCACAGGTATATTTTTTTGTGCACCACACATTAACACAGATTTATTTTTACATGAGTCACTAGTGAAAAATAATCAGACTGCCCTGTCCCACATGTGAGCTACTGAGGACTGCTTACACACTTGCAATGCTTTATTGAACAGAATGTCATGAGTAACTGATGTAGCACAATTTTAATGGTGTAACTGATTATTTATATATCATTACTTTTCAGTGAGATGGTACTGTAAAAATATTACTGCATAAATTAATTCTAAGTTGCAATATGTCTTCCTTGGAGCAAATCAACATCACAGATGATTCATTTCTTTCGAAGTCAGCAATTCATAACCCCCAACAAAATGTCAATTTAGAAATTAGAGATTAGACTGCCTTCTCTGAAGGTAGACATAATTTCTTCTTCTCTCTTTTTCTCTCTTGAGAAGAGAGAGACTGCTTTTCTTTATTATTTTCTTTGGAGCTGCCTTCCAGCCATGTGGACCCTGCACTGTCACGTAATGTCATTTTGTCCCAAAGACAGATATGCCTTTGCTAAACCTTCAGCTTAGAATTTGGAGGAGAGTTGCACCTTCCAAGCTTGACTATACTATGGCAGTAGTACTAGAAAAAAAGTAAACTATGCATTTAATATTCAATTAAAGCTACTAAGTGAGAAACATTTAGACTATGCACTTAGAGTACATCTATCTAATTAATATCATATTCCCTACTTTCATAATACAAATTTACTCATCGGGATTATTAATTCACTAGGTTACAAACGGAAAACACTCACAAAGTTTCAACACAGGCAGTCACCAACATTGACACTAAAAAAGCTTTTCTGTTTTTAAAGATTCAATCACAAGGAAAAGACACTGAAGACACTTAAACAAAATGAGACAAACTAGAAAACTAGTGTCTCAACAGAGGGCATTAGCAGTCAGATGGGGAGGTGAAGAAGGCTGCTATAGAATCTCAATATCACTTCTGTATTGTCATGGGTTACTGTTTGAGATATTTTTTTCCCACAATATGTACCTGTTTTGAATTTTTTCCCATTTTCTTCCCAGGAGTGAATTCAGGCAGCTTCATTTTTTCATCGTAGGCATGCATAGCATCCATCCCTGCTCACCTGGGCCATGGAGGGCAAGCAAGTTCCAGCAGGTGCCACTGGGCTGTGCACCCCGGCAGGGCAGAGACGACCGTGGTGGAGAGCCCTGTGCAGCACAATCCAGGCTCTCTGTACCTTTTCCTGAGGCCAGTGGGGCGGACGGCTCTGCCAGTAGCTGCAGACGAGCGGTGATAGCAGTGGTCCGGCAGCTGAAGATCCCTCAAGCAGGAAGCAGCATGGCAACAGTTTTGAGTGTGCATGGAGGCCCTGTGACTCCCAGTGTGTGGCTCTGCACACATGTTGGTGGCACCGCTGAGGCCAGACCACAGGGTGGAAGGGGGAGAGGGGAGGCAGAGTTGGGGGAAGAGAAAGGGTTTTAAACTCAGTGCACGGTGAACTCACTCTTTTGCTTCCCTTCCTGATGGAGAAGCTGGCGGCATGGACTTTTTCCCTGGCCACTCCCTGCATCCATCCATCCATCCATCCATCCATCCATCCATCCATCCATCCATCCATCCATCCATCCACATCTTTCACATACCCAACTGGAAAAGGACAGTATTAAAACAATTTCTCCTTATTTTTTTACTCTTTTCTCCATCAGTTTTCTTTATTCCCTCTGTTATTACAGTATATCCAAGCTGCATTGCGACCCCTCCATTACGACCCTGTGGATGTGCGAGGAAAATTTCTCACAATTTTGCTTCAGCCATTTGAGAGGTTCCCCAGCTGCCGNGCCCACCAGCAGCTGCAGAAGTGGCAGCATTGCCGAAGAGAAGCCGAGGGATTCTCGGGGGGGGGTCTCCTGAGTCAGAGAGGGCTCAGAAACACTTCCCTTTCCCCTGTGATGAGAGAACCCATGGGAAGGAGCGGAAAAGTGTTCACAGTGCTCTGAAGTGGNGGCAGGGAAAGGAAGTGCCCCAGGAAAGAAGGGCTGGGCTGCCTGCAGAGGTGGTGGGGCCAGTGCTGTGTGCTGTGACAGAGCAGGAGGGGGAAATACTCTGTTGCCGCAACCGCAGCCCGCCTGCGCCGTGCGGGGCCAGGCCGGCGTGCGGGGCTGGGCCAGTGTGGGCATGAACACTGGGTCCAGGGTGGGGGGCTGGGGTGAGGGGAGCAACAGCGTGGCACAGCATGGCTACAGGCAGGGAAGGGAAGTGTCCCAGCAAAGTGGGGGTGGCCACAGCAGAGCAAGCACTCTGTGCTGGGACAGGGCATCTCACTCCACTGCTGTAGCTGCTGCCCGCCCATGTCGCGCAGGGTCGGGACAGCACACGGGGCTGGGACACCGTGCGGGGCCGGTGGGTGGGGCGGGGGGGGGAGGAGCAGTAGGACAGGGTTTGGGCTGTGAG
>WEKX01006522.1:0-14966 GCA_013390025.1 Pitta sordida | reverse complement strand
TCTGAGCTCGCCCTTCCAACCAGTTTGTAACCCAGCATAAAATGTTCCTTTCCAGCCCGTACTTTACAAGTTTCTCCTGAAGCTTATTGTGGGAAACCATGTCAAAGGCTTTGCTAAGGTCCAAGTACACAACATCCACAGCCTTTTTGTCATCAACCAGTCGAGTCACTGGATCATAAAAGGAGATCAAGTTAGTCAGGCAGGACCTGCCTNCACAAGACCATCTGTTCCATGACTTTGCATGGGACTGAGGTCAGGCTGACTGGTCTGTAGTTGTTAGGATCATCTTTCCTACCCTTCTTGTGGATGGGTGTCACATTGGCCAATTTCCAGTCTTGTGGCACAACCCCAGTAAGCCAGGACTGTTGGTAAATTATGGAGAGTGGCTTGGCGAGTAATATTAATGTTCTCCTTTCTTTTCTGAAGATATTAAAGCAAAGCAGAGATTAGTTGAAAGGACAGCTGGGTTTTGATATGTGTATGCTAAGACTCTCAAAAGATGAGCGGAACTTTTACCAACAATCTCTTGCAATAACCTTACAACAATCTTACAACAATCTCTTAGAGTAACGCCATGCAGAGCTATAGGCTGGGGGTGGAGTGGCTGCAGGATGATCAGGAGGAAAGGGATCTGGAAGTGCTGGTTGATAGAAAACTTACCATGAGCCAGCAGTGTGCCCAGTTGGCCAGAAAAGTCAATGGTATTCTGGCCTGCATCAGGAATAGTGTTGTCAGTAGAACTAGAGCAGATATTTTCCCCCTCTATTCGGCACTAGTTTGGCCACATCTTGAATACTGTGTACAGTTCTGGGCTCTTCAGTTTAAGAAAGATGTTGAGATCCTTGAGTGTGTTCAGAGAAGGGCAACAAGGATGGTGAAGGGGCTGGAACACAAGCCCTATGGGGAGTNTGGCTGGAGAGTGGTGAAATGGAGAGGGATTTAGGAGTAATGATTTACAGAAAAATTAACATGATCCAGCAGTGTACCCAGGTAGCTAAGGAGGCCAATGGCATCCTGACCTGTATTAGGAACAGTGTGGTCAGTCAGACTAGGGAAGTTATCCTTCCCTTGTAATCGGTGCTGGACAGAACACATCTTGAATACTGTGTGCAATTCTGGTCTCCCCAGTTTAAGAAGGATGTTGAGCTTTTGGAGATGGTCCAGAGAAGGGCAACAAGGATGATGAAAAGACTGGAGGGCAAGCCCTATGGGGAGCGGCTACGGGAACTGGGTTTGTTCAGCCTGGAGAAGAGGAGGTTCAGAGGTGACCTCATTGCTGTTTACAACTACCTGCGGGGAGGTTGCCGCCAGGTGGCTAAGGATCTCTTCTCTCAGGCTGACGACACCCGAATGAGAGGACATGGCCTTAAGCTACGCCAGGGGAGGTTTAGACCTATGAAGAGCGACTGAGAGAGCTGGGGTTGTTCAGTCTGGAGAAGAGGAGGCTGAGGGGAGACCTCATGGCTCTCTACAACTACCTGAAAGGGAGTTGTAGCCAGCTGGGTGTCAGTCCCTTCTCTCTGGCTAAAAGTGATAGAACGAGAGGACACAGTCTTAAACTGCGTCAGGGGAGATGTAGACTGGACATTAGAAGGAACTTTTTCACAGAGAGGGTGATCTCTCAGTGGAATGGGCTGCCCAAGGGGGAGGTGGAGTCACCGTCCCTAGAGTTATTTAAGAAGAGGTTGGATGATGTACTTGGTAGCATTGTCTAGATATTAGTGTAGTGTCTTATTGGTAGTATGGTGTGTTGGTAGCAGGATGACAACAGGTTAGGTAACAGGCTAGGTTAGGTAACAGGTGATAGGTTGGACTTGATGATCTCTGTGGTCTTTTCCAACCTTACTAATTCTGTGATTCTTTATGAAGAGTGCTTCTTTCACCTACCTATCTTGTAAGCTATCTAGGATCTGAGTTTAACTGAACCAAGGAGGATAGCAAGAAGTACTGGGCATGACATGAGAAATTGTCTATTACAACGAGTAAGTATGAGAAGTGAACAAAAACTGCACAAAACAACATGAAGGACAGGTAGATCTCAGATGTAGTTAAAGGAGAGTTATGAGAGAAAACAAGCTAAAGGGACAGGTAATAAGGGGATGAATATTAGTGGCATTCTGGGATGTTCAGTCTTCCAAGGCCATCAACACACAGATAATACTTACCGCAATAACACACAAGGTTGAAATCACATAGAAAATAAGTATAGAAATAGAAACACTGAATTTGGGTACAGACATAGAAAAAACTGCAGTTAACACAGAAGATAATTTGAGGTATTTTTTTCATTTGAGCTAAGAGACTGGGATGAACAATGCGAGACAGAGGGATGACAAAAAGAAAAATGTTAAAATGCAGGAAAGGGATAACACGGTGTGCAAATTGAATGGCCCAGGCTGTTAGAAGGTATTCCTTGGTTGCTGCCACTGGAGAGTACCTTAAGCCAAACCCACTGTTCTGCTTATGGCCTACATGTAAGAAGAAATTATGGGTAT
This sequence comes from Pitta sordida, assembly GCA_013390025.1. Classification (NCBI taxonomy): domain Eukaryota; kingdom Metazoa; phylum Chordata; class Aves; order Passeriformes; family Pittidae; genus Pitta; species Pitta sordida. The sequence goes on along the minus strand of WEKX01006522.1, from coordinate 12,471 downwards.
AGGAAGAAGTTAAGCACTGGATAGTTTTTGTACCCTTGTGTCTATGTATTCAGCATGTGAGACATAGTTCTGATGACAGTATATTCATGGTTTCCAGATCAGTTAGACTTTGTAATTTAGTAATTTAGTGTTAGTATAAATTTATTTCTTCTATTTTTTTTTTTTTCAGTTGATTTCAAGGCTTGTCAGTACAGTTTTACAATCAAATCCTAACCAAAAAAACCCCAAATAACCACTTCCATTAAGAAAAAATGCTTACTGCAATAGAAGTTACTCGGCTTGATGTCTCAAAATACCATTCAATAGAGTTTAAATACTAATTCAGTTTGCATATTTTGTTAACTCCAATCACATTGTCTTAAATTGGCAAGTACAAAAATTACAGACGTGAAAGTGCTTCAGCAACCCATGTTGAGGACTATATTTGCTTAAGTGTATTTGTTACTTTACTAATCAAGTAAAAATCTCTACTCTTTTGATTAAAAATTAAATAATATCTGCAGAAAATTCTGTTGCTTGAATTTTTTATGCATGTACAATGCAGTGATGTATTTCTTTTAGAACTGCATTGTGGAAAAGAAAATAGATAATTTAAATTATTTTGTCTTGTTCCATAACAAAAATGACCTGTTCAACTGAACCTATGTCCTTCTGCTCTACAGACTGGTGCTCTTGCATATATGATGTTTTCTATCTACTGAGGCTTTCTAAAATGCATGTTTAATGAGTTTTATCTGTAAATTGGTGATAATTATGAGAAATTGCATTTTTTCCTTATGTGGTGAAGAAAACTTCTTCTTTCTGTTATGAAATATACACAATATATGTTTTTGCTAAACTTATTTATTCTTTCTTTCTTGGAATGTTCTAGTTGATGTCACTATTTTCCATGGTTTTCCTGTTTATATATTCTCAGTGTATATCTACTATCCTCTTGAAGAAAAATAATTTCCCACTACTTACAGGGCCATTTCTGGATATGTTTTATATTGAAGGACTCTTGGCTTTTCCCCATTCAATTAGATATTAATTCAAAACAGGAAAAAAGAATTCCAAGGCTTTCAGTAACATGTTAGAATGTAAATTTGTGTTTTCCCATTAGGCTGAAATTACATCAAGAGATAATCCATCTTCTTGGAAAAAAAATGCAGCAACTGTAAGATGTATTTTTATTGCTGATGTGATGGAAGGAGATATATCCCCAGAAAAAATTCTGTTGACTGGGTTAATTAATCATGGTCATGTGAGGTAAAATTGCTGTACCTCTTACAAAGTCTCATTAGGGGTGGTTATCTTGACTGTTTGTTGGCCTCAGTGATATTCCTGGACTAAAAAGGTTACTTGTGTGATGAAGGGTTAGCATATCATGTGTTAACAAACCAAATTTTATGGTTTTATTTTTTATCTCAGGCTAGGGAAATATTTATGGTTTTAAGGGTCAATTTTAACTTTGCAGAACCACAAATGAGACATTTCATTCTTTAACTTCCTGACTGCAAAAAAAATTGTATCTCTATATCCAGTGCTAAAGGCTTCACAAGCAAAGTGGTGAAATTTCAGAATTTGTCAAGATATTACAAAAAGGAGCTGGTAAATTTCTGCACAGAAGTTCAAGTGTATCTTGTACAATAAATGAGCAGGCAGAAAGCAGAACATTATGCAGATCTAAGGGAATAAAGTATGTTAGTCATTGGAAACAATAGGAAAATTGAATATAAGGTGACTAGTTTGTACATGGCCACCCTTAAATATAGCAGGGCATTCCCATTTCAGAAAATTTTCTCAGATTTGCAATGTGCTGTGTAAGAAGCTGAAGAAGGAAGTATTCTCAAATATGGATTCAGCGTAATCAGCTGCTTAAGATCATAAACTATCCTCAGCAAAATAAAAGACAAGGCAGGTAATAAGTCCAAGACAGCAAAAAGGAGGTCATGAACCTTAAAAGATGTTAAAATGAAGCTGAATAGGATCATACGAATGTGTAAACATCTGCTAGTAGCTTCAGAAGTACACAGATATCATGATAATTATGGAAAGTAGCACCAGGCTTTACAGCAGTTTCGAATGGAGCATGATATGGAAACCAAGTGCAAAGCAAATGTCCAAAGGTTATATTTCTCTTCTCCTGCTGCACAAAAACAGGGCAATAGACTCTTCCAAGGATATCTTTAAGCCGCAGCTTCCCTACTATTTTTTGAAGCGCAACCAAACAAATCCTCCTTTAGGAGGACATTCCAAAGACCCCAATTGTTATGTTTTTTAGGCACTTGAACTTGCAGATGTTCATGTTATGTAATTTTCCTAAGTGCATTTTACCTAAACTGTCTCCAGCAGCAGCAGGATATCTTGAAACACTCCAAATCCCTGTGCATGCTTGGCTGCACCTGTAGTTGCTTCAGGCAAACCTGTATAGGATGGATGCAAGGCTGTGGCAGGGCAGACATAACCTGCATCTGATCAGAGGGGTGCCTCAGCCCAATGTCATCTGAGTTGTGGTGAGACACTAGTGCAGTTAAGCTTAATCCACAATGAATTTTTGCTCTGTCCAAATATCCACAACTGTGGATACAACAGGCCGTCTTTAATCCCAGCAGACATAGTTTGAAGTACTTTTATAAACAGGATTTGAGAAGAAAATACACTGTTGTTAGATGTAAGACTGATCAAATCATAACACTTGAATATGATCCGGTGTCCAAGGCCATGAGTCATTCTGTTTCTGCTTGGTATGTCTGCCTGTGGGTTCCACCCACTTGTGAAATTATTCTTCATGATTTCTTCATTTACAGGAGCACGTTTCTAGTAAAAATTAAGTTGAACATTTCTTAGTTTTCCTTTATTATATACAATAATTCCTAGAATTTTGCAGGGGTTAGGGCCTGAGTGAGGCCCGCGAAATCCTTAGCCCACATAGACAGGTGGCTCATGAACATCCTAATAAGCCATGCCTGTCACCCGCTCCCCTCTACCCCGGAGCAGTGGGAGAGGCTCCCGGCACCTCTCTGCACCCTGTGACAGGACAGGGAAGAGAAGTGAATCTTTTCTGACCCCTTCCCACCTGGAGAGTCCCTGGGGAATCTGTGGGGTTCCCTGCAGTCATGCCACTGCCGGGGGAGCTCCAGAGCTCGTGGCAGCGTCGCCATGGTGCCAAGCCCCTCTGGGGCTCGCAGGGCCCTTCTCCACCCACTCTGCAGCTAGAAGGGCTCCATACGCCCCGGGGTTCACATGTTTCATGTTAGATATCAGGCAGACTTGCAGATGTGAATGAAGGTGTCTGCCTGAAGATGGTGGTCAATGGGGGAATTGGCAAAAAAAGCGAAATGTGTTTAAACCTGAGTTGCGTGGGGCTCAGGGCTTACAAGGGCTCAGGGCTCGGGGCTGGGCAGTTAGTGCTCGAGACACTCAAGGCTTGGGTTTGGGGCACTTGGGGCTCAGTGCTCAGAGCCCCGTCCACCCCATTTGCCATGTGTGGGGCCCTGTCTGCTACCGTCCGTATATTGTGGAGCCCCGCCCACCCTGTCCGCAGCTTGCAGAGCCCCATTTGCCCCCTCCACTGCTTGCCGAGTCCTGTCTACCCCAGGGTTGACATGTTTGACATTAGATCTCAGGCAGATTTGCAGATTTGAACAAAGATGCCCACGCCAAGATGGCTCCCAATGGGGGAAGTGGTGAAAAAAGGAAAACGTTTAAACCAGGGCAAGGTGGAGTGCATCAGTGCCCAGCAGCAGCTGCCACTGGAGTCAGTGGCTCCCGGTGGGCTCCCAGTTGACTCTCACAAGCTCCTGCCTGGCTCCTGGCTGCCCTCGCACCCTGTCAGTGAGGTTGACACAGTGTGCATAAAGCATACACTCATAAGGGACAGAGTTTGGCCAACCACATAGCGAGCCACTCTGCCTCACAGGGCATGGCAGTCCTGCCCCCCAGTGTGGTCTAGTCTCATCCCACAGGGTGGTAGATGGGAAAATGCTTGGAAGAATCAGAAGCAGAAAACAAATAAATTGACAGCATAATGCAAGTACAACCTCCAGTCAGGTTTTGCTTTGCACACCAAATACATTGTTTAATTTAATTTTTATTTATTTTTTCCTAGATGTGTTCTGGTATCACACTATCAGAGTATTGGCAAGGTTAGAAGAGATCTTGGAGATCATCAAGTCCAATTTATAATCCAACAACAACCCATCGTATAAACCATGTCACTAAGGGTCTCATCCAACCTATTCTTAAACACCTCCAGGGACGGTGACTCCACCACCTACCCGGACAGCCCATTCCAATGGTGGGTTACCCTTTCAGTGAATAATTTCTTCCTGATATCAAGTCTAAACCTCTCCTGATGGAGCTTGACACTGTGTACTCTTGTTCTGTTGCCATTTGCCTGAGAGAAGAGACTGACCCCCTTCTGACTACAACCTCCTTTCAGGTAGTTATAGACAGCAATAAAGTCACCCCTGAGCCTCTGCTTCTCCAGGGTAAACAGCCCCAGCTCCCTCAGCTGCTCCTCATAGAGCTTGTGCTCCAGCCCTTTCACCATTCCTGTTGCCCTTCTCTGAACATGTTCTAGTATCACAACATCTTTCTTAAAGAGGGGCCCAGAACTGGACACAATACTCAAGGTGTGGTCTAGCCAATGCCAAGTACAGGGGGAGGATAACTGCCCTAGTCCTGCTGGCCATGCTATTCCTGATGCGAACCAGAATGCCATTGCCCTTCTTGGCCATCTGGGCATATGTTAAGTTTCTTATGTGCTAGTACTCCCAAGTCTATTTCTGTCTGACCACTCTCCAGCCACTCCATCACCATCATATAGCTCTGAATGGAATTACTGTGACCAAAGTGTAGAACCTGGCACTTGGATTTGTTGAATCTCATCCTACTGAAACCTGCCCATCTCTCCAGTCTGCCCAGGTGCCTCTATAGGGCTCTCTTACCCTCCAACAGATTGACACCTGCTCTGAGCTTGCAAACTTTCTTATGATGGACTCAATCCCATTGTCAAGATCATTAATAAAGATATTAAACAGAACCGGACCCAACACCAATCCTTGGGGGACATCACTAGTTACCAGTCGCCAACTGGATGTGACACCATTTAATAGTTTATTTGCCTTTACTGTAACCACATTTCAGACTAATGTTTCATATTTTTTAACAAAAACAACTATTAACAAATACACCATTAAATCCAGGGCTTCTTTGTTGCTTTCTTCAACTGTTTTTCACTTTGGAATCAACTTCTACAATACCCATTAGAAATGTTCCATATGGTTCCATTACATTACTTTTCCTTGCACCCTAAGGAGTTATGAGGTCCCTGCTTTTAGTTGTTGTTGTTTTTACTAGATTCTGTTTCAGAGGCAGTCATGTTTCTTCTCTGTGAGTCCTGCAATTGTGATCTTTCTGCATCAAAAAACAATTGGATGTGGAGATGGACTCTTTATATAAAATCATTTCAAACTTCTAGGCGTCCAGGTACAGCATCAATAGATCAGGTTGCTGGCAGAGGGAATAGTCACTTTAGAACATCTTTGACATAAATTAATTTTGTGTCAAGGTTCTACTTATCACAGTATCACAGTATTAGCAAGGTTGGAAGAGACCTTGGAGATCATCAAGTCCAACCTATAACCCAACCCAACACATTGTCTAAACCATGGCACTAAATACCTCACCCACCCTACTCTCAAACAGCTCCAGGGACAGTGACTCCACTGCCTCCCTGGGCAGCCCATTCCAATGGCATATCACCCTTTCAGTAAAGAATTTCTTCCTAATATCAAGTCTAAATCTCCCCTCTTCTCCTGGCTGAACAACCCCAGTTCCCGTAGCCTCTCCCCATAGGGCTTGTTCTCCAGTCCTTTCACCATCCTTGTTGCCCTTCTCTTGACCATCTCCAGAAGCTCAACAGCCTTCCTAAACTGGGGAGACCAGAACTGGACACAGTAGGCAAGACGTAGTCTGACCAGCGCTGAGTACAAGGAAAGGATAACTTCCCTAGTCTGACTGACCACACTGTTCCTAATACAGGCCAGGATGCCATTGACCTTCTTAGCCACCTGGGCACACTGCTGGCTCATATTGAGTTTTCTGTCAACCATGACTCCTAAATCCTTCTCCATTTCACCACTCTCCAGCCACTCATCCCCCAGCCAATAGCAATGCATGGGGTTGTTACGTCCAAAGTGAAGAACCCGGCACTTAGTCTTGTTAAATCTCATACTGTTGGAGTCTGCCCATTTCTCTAATCTGCCAAGGTCCCTCTGAAGGGCCCTCCCACCCTCTGGCAGCTTGACATTTGCCCCCAGCTTGGTATCATCCGCAAACTTGCTAATGATGGACTCAATTCCCTCATCCATATTGTCAATAAAGATGTTGAATAGTGCTGGACCTAACACTGACCCCTGTGGGACTCCACTCGTGACTGGCTGTCAGCTGGATGTGGCATCATTCACCAACACTCTCTGAGCTCGTCCATCCAATCAGTTCCTAACCTAACATAAAATGCTTCTATCGAGTCCATGCTCTATGAGTTTCTCCTGAAGCTTATTATGGGAAACTGTGTAAAAGGCTTTGCTAAGGTCTAAGTACACAACATCCACGGCCTTTTTATCGTCAACCAGGTGAGTCACCAGATCATAGAAGGAGATTAGGTTGGTCAGGCAAGACCTACCTCTCCGAAATCCATGCTGACTAGTTCTAATGTCATGGTCGTTTTGCAGTTGTTGCATAATAGCACGCAAGTCTATCTGTTCCATGACTTTGCCCAGGACTGAGAACAGGCTGACAGGTCTGTAATTTCTCAGATCATCTTTCCTGCTCTTCTTGTGGATGGGTGTCACATTAGCCAATTTCCAGTCTTGTGGTAAATCACCAGTAAGCCAGGACTGTTGGTAAATTATGGAGAGTGCTTTGGCTAGTTCATCTGCTAATTATCTCCCATTCTGCTGAGGTGTTGCTGCAGTTAAGCAATGGCAGTGCAGTTTGTTTTCTGGCTTGTAACGTGTAATTATCTAATTTTATTGTTTATTATGTGTTGCTAAATTTAATAAACTAGATTGGCCCACAAATTGTGATGTACATCTGAGGAAGTGCAACATGTTCCCTGGAAATCTTATTTTCTGGGAAACATCAAAGCTTCCATAGATTGGTAAACCCGTTAACCTTCTGGAGTGTTGTGAGGTGACCTGACATCTCCTAAAGACTAATTAACAAAATGAAAGAAGCAAGGTGACAAAATGTTGATAGGGAAGCTGAAGACGCTTCCCCCTGGCATCTCTGCCTTACAAAGTGCTGAACAACATCAGTTGTGAAGCCAAGGGAAATTGACTGCAGTGTGTACAACTGCTTTTGAGAGCATGGTGTTGGGGGAAGATAACATACCACCGTATATTAATGTATGTGGAAAAGTTGTTGTTTAGCTTCTTAGCAACCTAAGCACTTCTATTGCAATGGAGACAGGTAAGCTGTCGAAGAATGGGAAAGCAGTAAAGACAAATTCCTGCCACTGAATTCAACACCTGTAAATGAAATTCCTGTGGCTGCATTTAGAAAACCATGTGGGATTAAAGAAATTACCATGATATCTGAATTTTATATATGAAAGAAACAAGATTTAATGAACTAAATTTTAGAAGTTCATTATGTGTATAACTTTTACATACAAATATTCTGCTACTAGCTTGGGATTTATGCAGCAGATTCCCAGACCGTTTTCAGTTCATAAATTATCACTCTGGACTCAATCCAAGCAAGTGCTCTTTCTGAGTTCAAGCCCAGTGCCTTAGAGAGGATTCGTCAGTTTTCTGGCAGGCATATGCTGGCCTTGCAGTGCAGTGTTTCCAGGGGTCACTGCTGCAGGGCAGATCACACAAAAACATAAACTCATGCTTACTTTTCTCAGCAGAGATTTTAAGGACCAGGGTACAAATTATTCTATGTAATGACTCATGATTCACTCCCCCCACTGCTTTCTTTTGAAAACTCAATACAGTTATACCACATCATTCGTGAGGAACGGGTCAGGGCATGGACCTTGCGTAAAGCTAAACTCACAAAGGAGTGCAGGTCGTTAATATGCATGCAGGCCACGCCCATTGTCCCACCCCCCGGCACTCTGGAGCACTGCGTACAATTTTCCGCTCCTTTCCATGGTGTGTCTCAGCACAGGTGAGCAAAGGGAACTGTTTCTGAGCAGCTGCTGTGACCGTGAGTGCTCGCAGCCCAAACCCTGTGCCACTGCACCCACCCTCCCAGCCCCCCGGCCTGGTCCGGCCTGGCCCTGGTGCTCGCACTGGCCCCAGGGGCCCCGCGCCGGCCCATGGGTGCTTGTCCTGCCTCCGCAGCAGGGAAGGGGTGTCTCTGAGCTCTGGTCAGCATTCTTGGAGCCTGGAAAAACCTTAACTTTGCAACATTGCGACACCCCGTGCGCTTATGGCGGGGCAGGGGTGTCGGTAGTGGAGTTTCTTTCACTTTAACATCCACCAGTCCCGGGTCTTGAGTAGTCCAGCGCTGCCTGGGCTTTGACTGGGTTTTGAGTAACAAGGAATGGCATGTCTTGTGGCGGTGCTACACTGCGTCTCAGTGGAGCACACAGGAGACCCACAGGACTGGGTCAGGGACTGGGGCATGGTGCTGCAGGGCTCTAAACGCCACTGTGAGCTGCAGAAATCGTGCGCCCCTGAGCCACACGCCAGCGCCCCGCGCCATGTGCCTGTGCCCCGCGCCCGCACTGCCCCGACCCCGGTGTGGCATCCACGGGGCTGCTGGCACAGGCGTGATCAGTGGGGTAGGGGCGGGGGGGGGGGAAGTGGCATGGGATTTGGGCTGTGGAAGCACGGTTGCTGCAGCCTGGAGCTGTGTGTGTGCCCTGTGTGCTTTACTCTAGAGTGGTAAAGCTTCACAAGGAAAAGTGCAGAGTATCTCACTCTAGCAGGGCAATTCTTATAGTAGATACTGATACAAAGTTGTTCAGACTGATGCGAAATAACAGACTTCTCTTTCCTTGATGAGGACAGGCTGTTAGGTAAGAGACCACTACCACTGGTAAGAGATAACTACCACTGTCATAGTCTTGGTTGCCTCCTTCAACAGCATTTAAAAGAGAAAATTTCATTCCACCTTAATATGTTCTAGACAAAACACACTCATATTTATCAAACCCAACAGATCAGATCTCTCAGTCAGCTTATGTAGATGAACATGTGGACTTCGAATGATAGGAGGTGTTTAAGAAAAGACTGGATGAGGAACTCATTGACATGGTCTAGATAATGGGATGATGTGATAGGGAGTTGGGTTATTATATGAAGAAAAAAAAAAGATGATGACATGACCTTGAGACTCGCAGCAGGATTGTGGGTTCAAGCCCTGTATGGGTATTCACTTAGGAATTGGACTTGATGATCCTTGTGGGTCCCTTCCAACACAGAACATTCTGCGATAAGTGTCAGTTCACTCAACTCTGAAGCATTTCTGGGAGTATGAACCCAGATATCTAGAGATCTTCAAAGTAAAAGAGTAACTTACCCACAGAACATTCATACTTTTACCTTTAGGTGGTCTGACCACTGAAATGGCATTTTCTCTATCACGGTTTAGGATTTCTGAAGCTAAATTACATTTCAGTGTCACGTCAGAGGCACAAACCTTTTCCTACATTTCAGCTGGCCTCCAGGCTAGGGAACTATTTGGCCTAGTGGTTTAATGAGTATCTTACTGTGTGAAAGTTATCAGCACTCTGTAAACCAGAATAAGTAAGCTAAGTTCTCTCAGTTCCACGGAGAAATTCCCTTAACCTCCTGAAGCCCTAAAATATTTACACTAATGCATCTTGGACCTTAAATTTTTCCCATGCCCCAGTTAAGAAATGTTCTTTTGCATGCTGATTTGTAACATCTCTTTGGTAAATGGCGACAGAAAAGCTAATTACTGTATATGTATTAATAATGTATATTCATGTTTAAGGAAAATGTTAATAGATCATTACTTGAGAAAGTTATAATGAGGATGAAAAAGGTAGCTTATTAATAAAGACAATCCCATTGTGCTCTGTTTGCATGGCTCTGATGTGGGTATATGTCACTGATCAGCCAAGTAAAAACTGTTACATCTCTGAGCATGTTTTCAGAGATACACCCCAGGGAATGGTAACCCTGAGCACAGTATAAAGAAATGCCATTTAGGTTATTTGATTTCTGAGAAAGGACAGATCCCCCTTCTATGCAATAGGCTGTTGGAATATTCTTCTAAAGAGTGTGTCAGCAGAAAAAAATTCTCATCTCATTCTTATACAGAATTACAATTAGAACATTATTATCATGTAGGTACAAGAGACCAAAACTAAAGGAGGAGATTCTCATCTGGTAAACTTGTTTACTGTGACTCCAGTAACTATGGGTGATAAACAGAAGGGAAGAAAGGTAAAAATCTTACTGTTTCACTGCCTGCTGCTTTGCTAGGCCTTTTGAAGTTTAGCAGTGCCTTTATCTGATGGAAATATTAGCAGAATAATTTTATCATCTATAAAGTTGTCCAGCAGTTTAAAGTGGGTTGTGTCCAGAAATTTACTCAGTCTTTATTTTAACTGTATAATTATCTTATTATAGGACCACTAATGAATTTTTGAACAAGTAGTACGTAAAACTGTACTTTCAGTCACATGATAACTCTAACTCCAATAACTACTGGATAAACAGACATTATGATATCATGTTATAGCATTCAGATCATCTATCAGTTTGTGTAATTGGGTGTCCTTTCACCTAGTATTGTGAAAATGTGTTTATGGCTGTGCTATTGATTAACTTCTGGTTTACAACATGTGGTGAAAAATTTTTGAGAAATTAGTCAATATAAAAGAGATATCTTCTTGTTTTCTTGTCAAATGACAAATTAAAAATAAATTGAATTTCATTAAAAAATTCTGATAAGAAAACTTCATTATTTTCAGCTCTTATTTAATAACATTTTGTCATATTTTTTTCCTGGCATTTCTTTTTGAAACACAAACTGAAAGACCTGAAAATGCTGAAATAAACATTTCCTCAAATTTTAATCAAAATTATTCTGTGGCTTCATATGCATTACATGTTTAATCAAAATAAAATAACACGGCTTGGTAGAGTGTATTTGTTATTCTTCTGAATACATTTTCTCCCTTCCATTGGATATCATTTTAGTTTCATTAATTTTGGTCCTTTGAAGTCTGAAGAACACAGATTAGCTGATGTGACCACAAATACGTACATGGAGATAAGGGATCACAATGCTCATGAAGAATCCTAAGCAGCAGTAGGACAAATGACTTATGAATATTTTTATATCTCAACACACTCTTGTATGGAATTAATGAGACAGAACTACTGGTCTGAGCATTGAAGTGGATCACCTGAAATTTTTGGTTCTTTTTTTAGAAGGCAACCTACTTTGTCTCAAAATATTTTTGAATCCTTACTGCACTCCATGCTTTCTTTATAAACACTACAATTTCAATTAAGAAAATTGACCTGGGTGGGCCTCACATGAACTAGAATCCAAACCAGTAGCGAGAAAATTCAAGTTACTTACTTATCTCTCTCCTTTCCTTCACTTTCTTCAACAGCCTGAGCTGGGAGCATATCGCTTAAACTTTATTTTCGAAGCTGGACATTGGCCTTTAAAACATTTTCCTCCTATTCCCGTGACAAATTGTCAAGTGATTTGAAAAATACGTAGGTAGCCAAAACTGGACAAATTTCTATTGTACTCCATGCTGCACTGCCTAAAAGTCTGTTTCCTGGGTCTGGGATGAGAAATTATGGCATTGGCCCCAACAGGGGAAGAACAGCTTTCTGGACCAGGAGGACTCCAATTGGTTTCCTGTTTATCACTTTGAGACACTTAACATGTAACCTTTGTTTTAAACTGGATACAGGGTTGTTGGGTGCTGGGTCAACAAACTACTCACTCTGGAAGACATTCTAAGTCCAACCGATGCTTCAATAACTCCAAAGATTTTTTGTCCCATTGGGAAGAGCAGCTGACCACCAGAGGCTAGAGGGAGGACTCCACTGAAGAACGCACCTGTGATTTTACCCAAAAGGTCTAATCTGGCTCTTCAAATGCTGCAGCTGAAATATCTTCTTTGAATTTGAGAAACTGCAGGCTCTTTGACTGATTTATGGAATTATGTGAGGCTATATATCTTCTGCTACAGCTAAATGCAACAATGATATTTTTTGTTTAACAGTCTGCATCAGCTTTGCCTGACCACATCTGTGTGAGTGTTGAATTGCTGAAGGACTGAGTAATGGCTGTTCAGAGAGCATGACTGAAATAAAATCAGGCTCCCTGGCCACTGAAGAGAAATGTCCCAGTTTCAGCTGGTTTCCAGAGAATTACCAGAATTTGCACAAACAGAACCACGTGAGCTACAGTTAACCTCTAACGAAGTGACATCCTTCGAAAAAATTAAAATAAAAATCTCCTTTGAAA
>WEKX01006521.1:0-10122 GCA_013390025.1 Pitta sordida | reverse complement strand
CATGCTGACTGGGCCTGATCTCTTGTCCATCCTGTAGGTATTACATGATAGTGCTCAGCACTATCTGTTCCATAACTTTGCCTGGGACTGAGGTGAGCCTAACAGGTCTGTAGTTTCCTGGATCATCCTTCTGACCCTTTTGTGTATGGGAGTCACATTTGCCAACTTCTAGTCATGCGGGATATCACCTGTGCTCCAAGACTTCTGATAAATGATGGAGAGCAGTTTAGCAAGTTCTTCTGCCAGCTCTCTCATCACTCTGCGGTGAATGCCATCTGGTCCCATAGATCTACGGGGATCCAAATGGATCAGCAGGTCTCTTACTACTACGTCCTGAATAACAGGGGGACTACACTGTACCTTGTCCCCATCTGCCAGCTTAGGTATCCAATCATCCTGAGGAAAACCGACCCTATTGTTGAAGACAGAGACAAAGGAGGCATTGAGTACCTCTCCCTTATCCTCATCCCTAGTTACTACATTTCCCTCCACATCAAGTAAAGAGTGGAGTTTGTTACTAACCTCCTTTTTTCCATTGGTATACAGTGAACCCCCGTCACTTGCAGGCTGTTGGGTCTGGTCCACCTCTCACGAGTTGTGAAATCCGCAAAGATAGCGAACCCACTATGTAGTCAAGTACGCCACGCACCTACAACAACCATCTAGTCCAACTGTCTGACCACATCAGACCAGTACAAAAGTTAAAACATATTACAGAGTGCCCCCAGAAGTTGCAGGGGGACAGGTCTGGGCAGGTCCCGTGAGTTATGTAATCTGTGAAGATACAGAATCCATGAATAGTCAGCTAGGCCCCTCCTGTAACCACGCATCCTCCACTAATTATGTCTGGAGGGCACTCCTGGGAGTGCGTCTTGCATTGTAGCACCTCATTAAAGCAGAAGAATCACCTTTTGGTGCCTCTTAGGCTGCAGAATGCGGGGTCTGGGACGTTCTGTGTGTGCCGGCGGTCACACAACTCACTGAAAATCCAACCACAACTAATTGAATACGTGAATATGCGAACTGCGAATATGCAGGGTTTCGCTGTATTAAAGACATTTTCCTAATGTCTCTTAAACATTGACAGACTTGCAGCATCAACCACCTCTCTAGAAAGCCTGTTCCAGTGTTTTATCTTGGTAAAGAAATGCTTCTTGATGTTCAGTCTGAAATTGTCTTGATGCAGCTTGGAAGTATTCTCACTTGTCCTGTTACTAGATCCCAGCTTCAATGGGCTCTCCATTTGCCCTCCTCAGAAAGCTATATAGAAAGCAATGAGTTAAATTTGTTGTCTGATCAAATACGCAGTATTTGGCCATAACAGCATCCAAACAGCTCAAGAGATTGAAAATAAGTGTAGTAGTTCTGATATATAGCATAATATATGTCGTTAGACATACGCCAGGGGAAGAAAAAAAATATTCTCTTCCCTCCCCTCAGAGTTGCTGTGAAGGATGGGGATGAGGTAATCTCTTTATCTGCTGGGTATGCTGCTCTTCCTGAAGATACATTACAATATTTTGAAAATCAAATTATTTATATGAAAGAAACTATGTATCAGCAAAGTATTTCTCTGTCAAAAGACAAAGGGTGAAAGGGGAAAGTGTACATCATAATTTCTTCAGTCTTTTCTTCTGTTCAACTATCTGAGGCACACTGGAGTTAATTAGACTGTTTTCATGAGTGGATTGAGAAAGGTAGATCACAGGGAGTATGGGTTTAGAAATGTTATTAAGTTTGGATTCATGCTGGCTTTCATGGTTATGATGTGTCTTTCTAAAGCTTTAGTTTCTAACAAAGATGAAATTGCATCCACAGCAATTGCAAGAACAGATTTCCAAGTGTAAAACAAGAGTCTTGCCCTTCCCTGCTCACAGATGTGTGTTTGCTGGCTGTAGTAACGTGTAGCTGTGAAATGAATAGAGATACAGAAAAAAACCCAAAGTCCAGCAGCACAGACTTTAAGCAACTGATTGGAAAACAAGTGTCTATGGAAAATCTGGAAGTCCATGGTTTTTAATCTTTAAAAATGGCTAATATCCCTCAAAAAGGGAGTTGTCAGTACAGATGCACTGCAGAGGATAAAGATGGGTCAAAAGTCTTCAAAGCAAGTAAGGATTTATGGAGAAACTCATACGTCCCTATCTCCCTGACAGACTGCCGCCATTTCTCAAACATGTAGATTATACTAGAGAATTTCCAGTTCCTCAGGGAATGTATAGGGCTGGGCTGTGCACTTGTGTTGGCAAGACACTGACAGCTGACTTCCTCTCTGTATCAAGAGGGACAGGAGTCCCATAGCAGTCTGAAGCACTGCAAAATTGAGATCCATCTTCCAAAATAATACCACTTTTTCAATGATACCAATGGGAATTATTTTGGCCCATGTTCCTATCAGAGCTACTGAGCCTACACAGGTTGCTAATATACTTACACACAGAATACACACAGAATATTATGAGTTGGAAGTGACCCACAAGGATTATCTAGTCCAACTCACCATCTAACACCTGTACAGAGACCAAAAGCACGTCCCAGAGCGGTAAACACAAACCTAGTTCCCTCACAGTCTAACAGGCCACTTTGAGCCGGAAGGGACCCAGAGGATCATCCAGCTCTACATTCCCCAGCTAGATCATGTCACTAAGCTGCTCATCGAGTCTTCTCTTAAACACCTCCAGGGACGGCGANAAAGTGAAGAACCCGGCACTTAGTCTTGTTAAACCTCATACTGTTAGAGCCTGCCCATCTTTCCAGCCTGTCAAGGTCCCTCTGAAGGGCCCTTTTACCCTCTGGCAGCTCAACATTTGCCCCCAGCTTGGTATCATCTGCAAACTTGCTGATGATGGTTTCAATTCCCTCTTCCATATCATCAATAAAGATGTTGAACAGTGCTGGGCCTAACACTGACCCCTGTGGGACTCCGCTGGTGACTGGCTGCCAGCCAGATGTTGCACCTTTCACAATCACCCTCTGAGCTCACCCTTCCAACCAGTTCATAACCCAACATAAAATGTTTCCCTCCAGTCCGTGCTCTACGAGTTTCTCCTCAAGCTTATTGTGGGAAACCGTGTCAAAGGCTTTGTTAAGTCATCATGAAGAGAAAAATACAGTTTTGGGTTTCTAAAGTATATAGCACATAATGCAGAACATGAAATACTTCTTGACCTTACTTTGAACAAACTATATCTGCAAATTGAATCACTGAGTCAGTAGCAGCAATCAGAGTACACTGGTGGGATATGTAGTACATGTTTCCTCCCAACTGTTTCCCACAGAACATTGTTAACTGAAATCAACCACGTTAACTTCATGCTGTGATTTTGGATCCAGGTGATAAGATGTCTATGATTCATTCCATTTCTCCAGCATCTTAAAACAACTAAAGTTGATATCAGAAAAGCAAATAATTTTTTTTTTTTTTTTTTGCAGGGAGTCTAATTATTTAGAGTAGATATGAGCTTTTCTGAGTGGCTTATATCCCACAAACATTAATGACTGATATATTTAAACAATTCCAAAGGAACAGAACAATTTCTCCATGTGGAAACTTCAGGGCAATTTAAATATTCTGTGAAAAAGTATTTACTAAAGCAAATTATCAGAAAACGGAAATTGCTTAGATTAGCTAAGTACAACTTCTTACCTAACACAAGTTATTGATTTTCCTTGGCTAGTATTAGAAGACTCCACGTCCTCTATGTCATCTAATGACTTCGGTGATCTAGGATGCAGTAAAACTCTGAATTTAGCAATGGAAAAAACAAACCTTGCAGGTTAGTTGAAAAATCTCAGTTATATCTTTTCCACACTCATAGACTCTTCCTTTAGAAACTCTTATTCATTCTAAACTATACTATTTCTTGGATTTTACATAATTTTTTTTTTATCTTCCAGAATATTGATCAATTTAATGCTTTTAAATAGTTTAATTTTGGTAAGGTGAAATAAGATACATATATACAGTAATACCTTGATACATTGCATTGTCATATTCACAACCTCATCGACTCATGGATTTCTTTCCCCCGAATCTGCCTCAGGGACTTGTGGTGCTTCCTGGTTGAGGCATGCATGGTGCCTGTGTTTTGTGGAGGGGTGGCGCTGGTGCTCCCCGTGGGGTGGGACTGGCACAGCCCCATGGGGTGGGAGAGTGACACCCCTTGTTCACAGGGGACAGCCACAGATCACTCCCTTATGAGTGCTGTAGACATTATATGGCTTTTATACAAGTCCCACGGCACCTTTAGACGTGCCACGGTGTCTTCCTCACTCCTGTGCGTCTCCGTGGCTGGTCTCTATCAAGCAAGGCTTATATACACGGTGCCACGTCATGCCTCAGGGCACACAAGGCCCTGCGTGGTGATGCTCCAGTGCCAGCTTCCCCAGCTGCCCTGGGTGGGCAATGAAACCCCGCATGGAGCGTACTCTGTCTTCTGTAGTGTCTGCCCCAACACCACAGCCCTACATTCTCCCACCCCCACTGCTGGCAGCATGGCTACAGTGGTTTGATAATATTAAACCATTGAGTAATTCTGTATAAAAACTGTCCGCAGCCACTCACAGACGGGCTCACACAGGGACAGGCAGCCAGGCTGGACTTGCCAGCACATACCTGCATACGTGAATATACAGATATTCATAGCCTTAAACAAAGCACTTCTGCCTATGCTAGTCACTGCAGTTAAAGTGAAAACACTCCTATACCTAGCCTTAAAGGGGCTCAGGATTTTGCAGGGTTGCAAAGTTGCTATATTTATGGCAATAATTTGCTATTTTAATGTCCAATCCAAATTCGTGGATTTAATGTTCCACAGGAGCCTCATAAGACCCAAAACTCGTGATTCCGGAGGCATGACTGTATTTATATATTACAAAACATAATAATAAAAAAATCCACTTTAGTATAGTAGTGAGTGTACCCACCTGTCACACAGGAGATCAGGGATTGATTCCCTGCTGGGGAGGCAGTGATACCTTTTAAGAATCGATGATCCTTGTGGGTCCCTTCCAACTCAGAATATTCTGTGATTCTGTAATATACCTTTATCCATTTTCATGTAGCTCCGTGGTATTGTGGATTTTTTGCATTCTTTATTTTCTGGAGGTTAGGAAACACAAATATTCCAGTATTTTAAAATCCAATATTAAAAAATTCATGTTATTCTCATAGATTAATGATTGTTTAGTTTTAAAAATTGAATTTATAAAACTATTTTTATAACCACATAATAAAAAATTTCTAATATTCTCAAAGACAATCAAATTACCTTGCATATTGTCCCTATATTTTCAGATGTCATTGTAGACAACTGGAGTAGACACATGCCATTACTGCCCTTTTATTGGATTTCCTTTGTAATTCTATTATTTTTCCATATTAAGGGAAAAATATTTATTTTTTTACGAAGTTCAGATTAAGTATGACTCCTTAGGAAGAAAGAAGACAAATAAATAAAGAGGTTCTAACACGTGACAAACTTCTTGAAGAAATTATTTATCCTATATGACCTTAACAAAATCACTCATGTCTTTCATACCTACTTCCCTTACAGCAAAAATAGAGTAATTGTATATATGGGCTTGAAGAGAACAAAGACATATTTCAGTTGTTGTTTTCATGAAGAGGGTAAAGAGGGCAAAAATCTTTAGAGACATAGGAAATAAACAGAGGTAGTATGTCTAAACATTAACTTAAAATAACAATAAGTGAACCTACTGCTAATATTGGACTCCATAATATAATTTGACTGAAATTTTGATTAATTTTTTCCACGTGTATTACCATGAAAAATAAAATATTAATATTGATGAAATACCATCTTCTACTTGGCCTTAACTATAGCTGGTGCGCGTAGAATGAGGAACGAGAACTATGCAAATTACTTTAGAAGCAAAGAGAGAGGGAAATGGACAGTTTGGATGGTAGCAGTAAAGAACAGATTCCACTGATTCCACCTGGAAACACTGCCAAACTGCAACTTCATTAGCCAGAAGATTAGATTTTTTCTTAGAAACTTTCACATTGAATTCACTTTTGATTGAATGAAGTACAGTCAGCCCTCTTCCACTTCGCGCCCTCCCATATTGTGCCTTCACATCATGATTTTTCAGCAACTAAGGAGGCACGTTTCACAACTGTGTGTGCACAACTTGCCATGCATGAATATTCAAATAAACAGCCATGAATATTCAAATAAACCCCCTTCCCTCCACTCTGAGTGAGAAGGCTATAGCGGGTCTCCCTGCTGGCACACCCACACCGTGGCGGCCCTCCCCATCCCACTTCGCTGCGCTCTGAGCGAGAAAGGTACAGCAGGTCCCCCCGCCAGCACACCTACACTGTGCCANACAGCCATGAATATTCAGATAAACCCCCTTCCCTCCACTCTGAGTGAGAAGGCTACAGCGGGTCTCCCTGCTGGCACACCTACACCGTGGCGGCCCACCCTATCTCTCTCCCCTTGGAGCGTAGCAGCTGTGGCGGGTCCACTCCAAGCGTCACCCAGCCTCCCCCATCCCACTCCCCTGGGAGCGCAGCGATTGCCGTGGGTCCACTCCAAGTGGCGCCCAGACCACCCCTTCCCATCCCGCTCCAACAGCTGTGGTGAGTCCGCTCCAGACAATGCCCGACCCACTCTGCTTGGAGTGCAGCGGCTGTGTGCAGTTATGAAAGATTTACACACTCTCAGGTTAGACATGGAATCAGAGACTTTCTCGAATGACTCTCCGAGACATACTTGTCCACCCTGAGTATGAAGAGACCATGTCTACCCATGCAGAGAGACACTGGGACAGCAGCACGGGCAACTCCCCTGCACCAGTGTCTTCGGCCAAGTGGAAAAGGGTTTTTTCCCAGTGTGGGGTGGCCACAGGCACAGGAAAGCACTGACACAAGCACCGACACACAGCAGGGCAGTGCCAAAACAACACCAGAGCGTCGGGGGGAGAGGTGAGGGTGTGGGGCAAATTTGCATATTAATGAGCTACCAATCAATGCAGAAGTTGGGCTTCACGTACAGGGGGTAAGACCCGCGGTATTGTGGTATATGAGACTCAACTGTATTTCTTGTAAGTACAGTTGTTTCAATTTGGGAATTTATAACATAAAAAACCCATTCAAAATGAAATGCTGTTTCTTGCATGTTGCCTAGAGACACGTTTTACAACATAAAATATGTAAAATTATCACCTTCCATAGAAATATATGGTCTCATGGGGTATGATCCATAGAAAATTTTCAACTAAATTTTATGTCCTGTATAATTGCAATGCAATAGATAATAAATTATAAATATAAATCCATATCTATTCCTCTATTAGTTGCCTTTGGAAACTAATATATCCAATTACAGAAAAGAAAAAAAACCCACAAACAAACCCAGACAGTATTTGTGATAGCTAAAACTTTTTAAAGAACTACCAGAAAACTAGCAATTAATTTGTACATCACCAACTTGAGCAATATCTAGGGTTTAGTAATCTATGCTTTCTATGAGTCATGGTAATTCTTACATATATTCAGATGAGCAAGTGAATATGAAATCTTGTCAAACTACATAGAAAATAAGACACTGAAAAAATAATATATGAAAATACCTCCTTTCTCACAGTATCTACAAGAAAAAATTATCTCATTTTCTTGTGAGTTATTTCAAAGATATTTGTTGCAGTGTCTCTGCTGGAAGAGTATACCGTTTCAACATATAAACCAAACACCCAGACTAACATAGATATGAAGTAAAAAATACATTTTCACATGAAACACAATATATATGTAATTCATAGATTTTTAATCATTCATCGTTTAAAAAGTACTGTAATTTTATTTAAGAATTTGAGAAAAGGCGTTCCAAAGATAAAGGAATTAAATGAAGAAGATAAAATGGAGTACAATTTGATTTTAAAATCCTTGTTCTCAATTTTACAAGTAAAAATACTCTGATTAGCACTGCTTTAAATAAATTACTTGAAAGAAGTTTTACATGTCTTCAAAATATACATTTTTGACTGTTTCTCAAAATGGCATATATAAATATTTATTTATTGTTAAGGTAATTAATCAAAAAGTCTTCACAAGAAACAGGAGGAAAAAATCTAACTTCCTTTCTAGAGGTCCCATCTATCATCATGCTGCTCAGTTGTGAAAAAGAAAGAACTAAAGTTTTACAAGTAGATTAAACCACACTGGTTCAGAATCACCCTGAAACAGGACTTTATATTGTTTGTTGTACATATTCGAAATAATGAAGTTAACACATGACCTATTCCTCCCTTAAACTAAATCTTAAATCCATAGTGCTAGAGCACTGATAATGACCTGTTTCAAATTTAGTAACCTGGAGTAATGGAAAAATTGCAGAGTGTACCTGATGCTTTAAGATGGGAGGGGATTGGGACAGGGAGCCACAACTTTTCTTTTTTTTTTTCCCTTTTGTTTTCCTTTTTTTCCTTGGCCTTGGCATCTGGGCTCATGATTGGGAGCAGCAAGAAGTCAAGATGCCTACCCTACCATGGTGTGGCATGGTGCATGGGCACCTGTTCAGCTCGTGCCGACCTTCCCTGTAGAGCATCAGGGCTGCTGCCCCTTCTCTCCTGCTGCTGGAGGAGCCATAGTCCCTCGGTAGCCACTCCTGCTTGGAAGAGGGAGGAGTTTCTCCCATCTTTAATTCTTCCGAATAGTCCAAGCACACTTGGTGCCCACGGGGCACACTCACATAAACTTGTACTGTGATGATTGTAAACAGGCAGCAGGTGGACTTTTTCTCTTCTTTTTTTTTTTGTTTTTGAAATTTTTCAGCCAGCAAACCTGACTCCCTCTTCCAGGCCAGCATCAGACGCCAGGGGCAGGGTAGTGCTGCCAGTGCCTAGAGAGCCTGCGGTCTCAGCCCCTGGGGTGGTGCAAAGGGAGCATGGGTTCTGCCCCACAGGTGTGGGAGGTGGGAACCACAGGGCCTCCCTTCTCATCATCACCCTAGCAACAAAGTGCGTCATGGGAGGACCCGTGAGGGCCGCAGAAACGGGGAAAGGTACCTCCCACTCCTGTTGTCAAGCACAGACACACACACTGGTGACTCCCTCCTGCAGCCCTGTGGAGGACAATGTCAGCTGTGCAAACACAAATGTTTACATTTGACGCATCCCGGATGGGATCAGGCCAGGCTGGGCCATGCAGCTTGCAGCTCCCAGCTCCCTCCCCTCATGACCCCCGGTGACCCAATATATTCATATTCATGAGCTATCTGCGTTTGCAGTGTTTTCTGTACATGCACACCCCGACTTTTCGCTGAAGAATGAACAGTGAAGTATTGAAACCGTGTAGAGATGAACCATGGATACCGGGAGTCTTCTGTACATTATATTTCTGGATTTTAGCATACATGCATGGGTTCTCACATTTAGGATGGTAGAAAATCACTTTCTTATGGTTTATGAAATGTTGTTTAATGTTCTTTTTGGGAAAAACAAGTTCGAGCAAGGACACCCTTTTTGGGACATGAAACTGGAGAGAATAAGATATGGGGTAGACAAAGCAAGATAGAAAGACAAAAAATCCCTGGAAAATTCCAAGGAGGCCTAAGGGGCAGGATGGGGGATGAACTATTTTGGGATTGGATGTATCCATTAGATATGATAATTGATTAGTATTGAAAAAGGGGTACTAGTGCTATGGTATGGTGCATGTCAATGTGTTTTCTAGACCTGGAAACTTCCATTAAAGACCAGCTCTTTACTTTATCCCTATAGGGAAAGGTTTTCTCCCGTTTTAGACATCACACACTTATAGCACCTGATCCTTGTCGTCTAACACTTGCCATTATCCCCAGATAATCAGGGAATATATATGGTATGGTAACTACAAGGAATTCAGACACAATTGTCTGACACATGATAGTAAAGCAGGATTTGACATACTTGAACACAAAGATTTGTTAGGAATGGTTTTTAAAATAATAATAATGCAGAACTTTGACTACATTTGGAATATCAAAAAGGTGTTGGGTTTTTTTTTCTTTTGATATGGCTTTTATACTGTAGGAGATGCTCTTATGCCTCCTCATAATCCTGTTTGGTACAGTTCTGTGTTGTGTAAGGTTGCAACGGGTTTTACCCTGGCTGGAT